>JASANF010019048.1:0-11333 GCA_030248245.1 Trissonchulus sp. WLG1_4 | reverse complement strand
AACAAAAGTAGCATTGAAACAAGGGCAACATATAATTTTAGTAGAAACTTATTTCAAGAGGGGTTGAACTCATGACTCGTACATTTATACATATATATATTTTTTTTGAATCAGACATTGGTATTTAGTAAAAAGCAAAAGCTGACTAGTAGAATTGAAATTTTACTTAATGAACTGACTGATTAAATTTTAGTGAAATGACTAAGTTTCTAGCACTGAGCTGATGGGGTGGTACCCCCCTCTCAGTTCAATACCCTGGCCTAATCTTGAGTGGGTTACCCTCTTTGGTTGAGTACAGGGTCTAAAAATGATGAAGGGTACCCCCGTTTTTGAAAAAGGCAAGGCTTATCTGAAGGGCAGATCTTATTGGCTGCATCTGCCAAAGATACTAAAACGTTTCTGTACTTGAAATCTGGTTTCTTTCAGGGCTTCAGTGTTGAAGGCCAAGAGAACATTCAAGAAATCCTTTCCAAACGAATTTATTTATGCCAGTTTGCCTGCGCCTTGTCAGTTCTCAGGCCAGGTTAGAATTTAAATTTTGTGCCATAATTTTAAGGTCATTTTGGCTTCATGTTAACCTTCAATACCTCTCAGAAATAAATTACATACTGTGTGTAGCTTACCGACAATATTGGAGCACTGATTCTGATTTTGAAAGAAAAATAGCATAGCAGCATTATATGTGATCTGTTGTATCTAAACTTAATTAGCAAAAAATGACACGGCTTTCTAATTTTTCAGGTGGCAATTTTGTGTGCAAAGTGTTTGATCTGTTCACCTTGTTCAGCGTTGGCTTGATCTACCTCCTCTATCGCTCCTTTGACCGCATCACCATTCATAAGCCCCACACTAGTCGCCCGGCCAATTCTGAACGGTTTGTGTGCTTAGTGCTTCTCGATAAATTGAGGAGTGCGTGATGCCGTGATATGGTAATTTTTTGCGAAAATGCGCATTATGCGATGGTTATGTTGTAAGGTCTAATTTGGAAATCTAGATCCAAAATACTTGTTTTCGTGTATAAATTTTACAGTTTGTTTATCGACTTTTGTAACTTATAACCATATGTGGCGTGATCAAAATTTTGGCTGACCTCAAAATAAAAAATTAAATAAATAAAAACCTGAAAATACCTTAAAATTTGAGAAAAAAGGTGCCATTTTAACATATTTTTGCTCAGATTTTCTGGATTCATCCAGCATCCTCCCAGACCCACTATTTTGAAGGCAGGAGGGTCCTTGCATTTATCCCCTCTTACATACTATTGTATGCTTAGAACAGTAGTCGTTAGTATATTAGTTGTTAACTAATCGTTAATAATAGATATTGAAGCAAGAAATCATTCATAGATATTATATACTCGCGAGAATTATTGCAAATCTATTATATTAATTCACTTAATGTATTTTGTGCCATTATTGCAGATACGTGGTCTGCCATGGCTTTCGAGCCTCTGCCAAAGATGTGAAGGAGTACATGTTCGAGGTGAACCGGAGACTGGGCGAATTGGCCAAGGAGGGCGCGGGCCAGGACGTGGTTTCCGTGGTGCCGGAACACGTGCTCAGAGATGATTCCGACTTCCTGCAGTATATTGTCAGATCGAATGAAGCGTATGTACTTTGATGTTCGGTAGTTTTGGACATTATTACTTTGCGCAATTTTTTACTTTTTGACATTTTTTCAGTGTTTTTTTATTTGTTGCTGAAATATGAGTCCTGTTTTGTGGCAAGAGCAGACATAGGTGTGGGGGTGGTTTTCACCCCAACCCCCGCCCTAGAATCTAGAAGGCATCTTGTCCCCCCATACAGGTGCTTCACCACCAGAATGTTTGTTCACGAAGCGAAATTGGTGGCTCACGAAGAGAAAATCTGCGAAAAAGTTGCACCGCCCCCCCCCGGGTAGTGCCTGTGGCTCACCTCACCCCTCCCCCCAGAACCCGCTATGCTTGCTTGCCCACGTATGGTCAAGAGTCGATTCATTCTTGATAATAATTGGCAATAAGTTGAGATACGTTGTATTTTCACAGCTGATTTTGTTTTCAAGAGATATGAACTTTTTGAGTCAGCAGCAAGCTAGGTTACGCACTCTTGGTGATTCTTCATAACTATTTAATTGTTACTTCATAGGATATAAATCATATAACGCACCGAGTCTTTGGGCCTATTCCTTTACCGGATTAAAGGGTTAATTATAATCGGACTAAACGGTTTAAAAATTATACTGAAAAAAGCCATTCCAAAACCTCCGGATTAAACGGACTTAACAGCTAGCGCGCTGATTTTCAAGTCCGTTTAGTCCGATCAAGCTGGACTTCATTTTTCGCGCTAAACCGTTTAGTCCGGTAGTTTAGGAATGGCCCAAATTTATAATCGGACTAAATTTAGTCGGACTTAATTTAGTCCGGTGTCATTCCTAAACTTAAACTTCCCGACACTGATAAATTTGTATTCTGGTGCCACTATAATGTTTTTTCGCACCAGCCAATCAGTTTTGTCTCCGCCTACAAACTGTACTCTGATTGGCTGAGCAGTTGAAGTTGACAATTAACTCGCTGTTTGAAAACAGCGTTTTCGCAATATAAAAATGTATTTGCAGCTGCACATAATATAAAAAAAACTAGCTGCAAATGACAATCTATTAATTGTTTAATCTCCATTGTATATAAAGACTATTTAGCACGTAATGCTTCAGGCCAGCGTAGCCGAGTGGTCAGAGCGTTCGCCTTCGGCCAGATAGGTTGGATGTTCGAATCCGACTTGAATAACTTAAGCCACATAAAAGTAATTTTTTTGGATTATTTTTGATTAAAATATCAAACATATCATATCATATATGTAAAACAATATTATTTTTTTAACATCTCAAAAATCTGTTATTTAATTTTTGACAAGAATTGGAAATCGACCAAAAAAAGCAATTTTGACGAAGATTTTTTGGAATACATTTTTTATACCAGATATTTAAAATACACTATAAAATAGCCCAATTATTCAGCTATAATTTGATATATAGATCGTCCAAATTGGTTAAGGTAGTGATAAGTAGCAAGAGAATAATTGGGGGGCACCGGGAAGTTAAGTCCGTTTAATCCGCGTAACAAATCGCGGACTAAAATTCCGTGTAAAATGCAGCGAGTGGACTAAACAGACTTATTTAAATCAGGTTTAGGAACGGAAATTTTTTAATCGGACTAATTTTAGTCCAGCTGAGAGTTTAATCCGGTGGTAGTTTAGGAACGGGATCGGACTAAAAAGTTTAATCCGGTGGTAGTTTAGGAATGGGTTCGGACTAAAATTAAGCAGCAGACTTATTTTAAACCGTTTAGTCCGTTTAGTCCGACTTGTTTCCAAAACCGCGGACTAAAATAAGTCCAGTCCGTTTAATCCGGTAAAGGAATATGTGTATTGGTTTTAAAATATTTGTTTTTTTTTTTTTGGGTTTGTTTTGTGCGGTGCTGTTTTTTTTTTTTTGCGAAGAAATTTGAGAAGTGCCCTTGTGTCGGACAAAAGGGCCCGACGTGTCAGTGGGCCCCCCCCCCCCCCGCGCCCCCCCCCCCCGCCCGCCCCCGTAACATTCTCCCCCTGCCCCAAAAACGCCTTATTAAATAAAAAAGTCTGATCAAACAATATCAGGGTTGGCGCGATAGCGCCAAACCCTAGAATAGGACCCACACACCATATTGCGAAATTTTAAAATGAAATTTTTTAATAACTAAAAATTTATGCAAGCAAATCTGTTTTAATTTGGTGTGTGTACTTGCCTGGCTGACGGCTACATGCTGGCCAAATTTCAGGCAAATCGGTTGGGTATTACCCGAGATATGAAAAATCGTTTCCCTCAAACTCGGATTTTTCCATCTTTTTTTTCCCGGTCGCAAATCTCAAGAAATACACGTTGGCGGGGCACTTTTTTGTGCTATTTATATTCAATCTGGTTGGGAATAGAGGCATTAGCAAAATGGTGTTCTAGGCTTTTGCCGTTTTGGCTCTGCTGGGAGGGGGGAAACCCCTTTTTTGGGCCTCGAAAAGTGGCAGTCCGGTAAAAATATGTGCCAGCTTTTGAGACGTCACGCAAATAGTCCAGGTCTGATCTTTTGCATGCATGGTAATGTAGTGGGGTTGTAGTGCATCTGCTATTTTGGAATCGATCGTGTCACTATAGCACTAGGTAGGGGGCTCGGAAGGTAATTTACGTATATTAGGGGGGTAGTCTACCTACGGGCAGTGCAGCCAAAACGGTTATACATAGAGGTCTGTCATTTCGTATGCGAATATAAACCCCTATACGGTGCATTGCAACGTGCTATTAATTTTGCTGCCAGATTTACCTAGTAGCCAGAACTGATGTAACCACCAACTGACACCCTTGAAAACATGTTTTTTCATGACTTTGTCACTGTATAACGCTTTTATGGATAGCCGCTCGTTGTTGGAGCTCTATATATAGTCGCAGGGGTATCCCATGATATTGTTTGGTCTACTTGTTGTGTACTGTTTCACTTTGGCACCCCTGGCAAAGTGCCCGAATGGTCAATTTGACCAAATTTTCGGATTTTGTCAGTTTTGTTGAGAAACAGTCAAAATAGTTGATTTGAGATGCTGAACGCGATTATAACGTTATTTTGACGAAAAATTATGGTTTTCTTCCAAAAAAGTGCTCAGTAGTCAACTAGCGGTTGTGTGTGCTGCGCATGTACGTATTTTTCTTTTGTGTGGGGGGGATCGAGCCTAAATAATGTAGACAGTGCAGCCAAAACGGTTAAAGATGGAGGCCTGTCGTCTTGTATTCCAATATAAACCCATACATTGTGCATTACAGCGTGGTATTGGTTTCGTTGTCAACTTTACGTAGTAGCCAGGACTGGTGCACCCCCTGTGATACCGTTGAAAAGATGATTTTTCATCATTTTCTCACTGTATAACGCGTTTGTGGATAACCTCTTGTTCTGTATTTCTGGTGTATCTTAATACATAGGCTTGGGGCTGTTAGTTGATATTGTTTGGTCCACGTGGTGTGCACTGGTCCAGTTTGGTAGCCCTAGCAAAGTGCCAGAATGGTCAATTTGACCAAATTTGTGAATATTTTAATTTTTTTTGAATAACTGGGAAAAATGTTAATTTGAGTTGCCGAACACGAATAGAACGTCACTTTGACCAAAATTAATGTGTAAACCCAAAAAATAATAACAAATACGAACAGGCCAATTGCGTATATATATACTGTTAGTGGCTTTGTAGAAATACATAAGTAGGTAGTGCAGCATACACATGCGCGACTATCACTTTTCAGAATATTTTATTTTCATACAAATATACAATTCAAGTGGCATCTTTCGCGTCGGCAAGTAAAATGGCTGCAGCGGAAAAAAATAGGATTATTATAAAAATGCCCTTTCACCAAGGGCAGCAGTGTGGGTAGAATAGGAAAGTTGGCTGATCTATAGCGGAAAAATGCTAATAAGCTTGTCAAACAGCCGGGACAAGTTTGCAGCAGAATAGGGAAACTCAGCTTGCTAAATGAAGCGGACAAGAGTTGCGTCAGAATAGCAGTCACCCTGCGACATGTTAGTGTTTTCTGCACCCTATTCGCGCGAATTAATCAGCCATTATCATCAGCTGCACTGTTGTCGGAAAGTGCCGTGTATATACTTCATTGGTTCTTGATGTTATTTTTTAGACAAGCTATATATGTCCAGAAGAAATAATTGTTCATCCATATTATAATATATATCTATCGCCATTCATTTTTATTGTTACGTACATACATATGTAAATGTAGTTTAAGCTAATATAAGTTCTGCAGTTATTTGTATTAACTAGAGTTATACGGTTTGTATGTATTGTAACATTTTATGATTCGTATTGAATATTAGTTAATGTCTAATAATTACAATGTTAAGTTGGAATACGCCGTTACTCATTTGTAATTTTCGGGAAAGATGTCTATATACAAAACGAAAATAGATTGCGCATGTAGAAATTTAAATGAAATACCTGTATATATCTGTAGAATATAAATACTTTATAAATATAATCTATACACCTGACCTAAGTCCTGCTTGACTGCTAGTAAGCGTCAAAAATTTTTCTCCTAATTATTCGCGCGAATAGGGTGGAGAAAGCACTAACTTAACTTGTCGCAGGGCGACTGCTATTCTGACGCAACTCTTGTCCGCTTCATTTAGCAAGCTGAGTTTCCCTATTCTGCTGCAAAACTTGTCCCGGCTGTTTGACAAGCTTATTAGCATTTTTCCGCTTTAGATCAGCCAACTTTCCTATTCTACCCAGTACCCACACTGCTGCCCTTGGTGAAAGGGCATTTTTATAATAATTGATCACTGAGAGAAAACAGCTGGCGTTAGTTTAGCAGCTACTCGATAGTTGAAGATTGTTCTTTCCGTAATGAAATCACAATGCTTGGTTTTGTCTGTGTTCAGAATTTTTTGGTCAGAAGTTAGAATGTAGTTTTAGCGTCGATAATGGCTAAGATTATCAAAATGTTTAACTTGGGGGAGTTAAACTCAAAGTTGAACGCGTGTTAGTATAAAGTGGTCAGGGTATTTTACATCATCAAGCTCAAGTTTGTTTGTAAAGAACGTTTTACGATATTACTAAAAATCGACTTAGAAAATTACGGCCATTAGGGGGATAGTCTTCTCTTCTTTTCCTTCTTCTCCCCTTCTTTTAATATTATAATAACAATAGCTGTTCTAGAACATTAACTTTTTACCTTGACACAGGATTGTCTTTCATTTTTTTTCAGGTATATACCAGATAATACGGTTTAGTCGTTAATCGTTATGTAAAATTTTACAAGTTACAAGAGTTTTCGTCAATGCTATGTTGAGTTGTTAATCTAGTTAACCTAATGCTGTTAATATAATTTATGAAAAGGCCCTTAGCATTAGCCATGTCATTTGACTAAATACTCGGTCACGAACGCAAAGTCAGGAACAAAACATGAAGAGCTGTGGAGTACACCAGCTAGAAGGTTCTAGAAGGTTTTATACCTATTTCAGTGGCAGCAGCTGGTGAACAAATCCCCGCAGTCTTTCAAGGATTTGAGTCAGATTGAAAAGAACATCTTCAAATATTACTGCATTGTTAGCTGTGATACTCCCGCTTTCATCGTGGCCTGTGGGGTTAGTCTGAGTGTATGCTAAAAGGTACGGATATACATCCAATTAGTCACACACATCCTGTCCAGTTCTGGGCCCGATTGATGGCGAGCTTTGGTCTTTTAGAACATTTAGTATTACATTGCATTAACAGATCTGAATGAATTAATTTTTTTAATATTTTTCGGACAAAAGTTGGTCTATATAAACTATTCAGTAATGAATGTGCAAATGCATTCAGTAGTCACGTAATTTTGTTGCTGTTGACTTTTCTTTTGAAATTTGCAATGCTTTGTCATATTTTAGCGTGATTTTGTGTACCAATGGGATGGGCACAACAGGTGGGAAAAGCTGGATTCCTTTGTATGGAAATTGCCAAAGGGCACGTTTTTCTTTGGAGAAATTACTCGGGAATTCACTTTGGGACAAGTAGGTTCGTGTGCGGTGTGCTAGCATGTAACCAGAACACTAATAAGAGTTTGCTGTTGAGGTGATAAGGACTTAAGAGTTAGTATTATGTAATAATATACTCGCTACTCGCAAACGGATACTATATAACATAGCTTTTCTTTGTTTTTTTATGCTGCTTCAACTTCTCATACACTCTTGTGTAAAGTTGGGCATTCTTAGCTACCACAGATATTATTTTCAAACCATTTCTTTTGCTTTATAACTTACTTTATGTTCGACCTGATATGACATTTGTCGTTGTTTTCACTTTTCCTTAAAAGTCTGACAATTGTTGAACACCTCTATAATTGCGGACACAACAATTGTGTTTTTGCATTGTGGAGCTTGTACCTGACATGCAAAGAAGGGGGGCTAGTCTAACTACTGCATGAACAACATACAAGTCTAGCGGTTAGGATTTAGTGACAGGTTGACACAGTAATGCAAACTCAACAGCTTAACACTGTGCGAACCCGCGACAGAAGTGTGACCCGTGGACTAGAGACACTAGACTAGTTAACTCCTAGACGATGCAACCGATCCGCGATACTTTCCGAACACGCGGTACCACTTTCCAAGACCTTAATCGAGAACATTCCAAACCAACCTAACTCTACCTAGCTTACTGGGTCGACTTTCGACTTTGCAAGTTTGCAGCGCCTTTTATGACCTCCTCCATAAGTCCTTTGTGAGTCGACAGCCTGACTCGCCTGCCTGCCTGATTCGCTGATTGTCTGGCTTGATTGCGCAATATGAAGCAATCAAGCCTAGTAAACAGCGCGAACTTAATAACCGTTTAAATAATTGATAAATAACTTTTAAAATAACTTAGTATCGCACATTACCTTGTAAATTACTTAGTTGTAACTTCGATAACAGCGTAGCTTGTGACTAGACATGCTTTACGACATACTTTATGAATGCACCAAATATTTATTGTACAATAGTATATTACATGGCAAAACATAATCAAACCAAATACCGACTTTGTCACGATTGGAACTTGGATTTCGCCCCCCCCCCCCGAAATCGAAATCTGGGACCGCCAGTGACTTGGAAGTCAAAAATTTGGCTATTAGGAATTAATTTATGTCACTAATGAATCACCTGATTTTAGAGTCACTATTTCACAATTTCTTGTAATACTTGTCGAATTCAACGACAAAGGCCTGGTGAGGTTAGCACATTAGGTAGAAACGTAATATTGTCTGAATGTGCTCCCACGGGCCCAGTGTTTTTTTTTGCGTCAAAAAGTGCGAAACGCCGCACTTTTCTTTGAATTTCCCCATTTTTTTCGCCATTGTGGGCCCCATGCAGCTCTTTTTTGCGGATGTGGTAAAAGGCTGTCCTGACTGGTCTAAAAAGAGTGTATAAAAGCTAGCATTTTCCTAAAAATTGATTTATTTTCTATTACTGATTCAATTCCATCACATCTCTTTTATTTTCTTATGTGATGTATCTTATAATTCTGACTTGTTCTGAGTTACACTTCGTCTGATTTCCAGGTAACTTTTATGATTAGTTATCTTTTAGATTAGATTTTATTTGATAAAATAGTGTCTACAACGTACCTCCCCAACCCCGAGTCTCCTAATTTCATCAATTAATCCCTTAATAACAGAATTCGAATAATTATCTTCCGAATCTACTGGCGTTAGCTCAGTGTTAACAATGTTGTTCCTTCCATCCCAACCTCCCTTAATTAGGCTGGTTCTGCGGGATCCTAGGAAGCTCCATTACATCACATACACAGGATCCTTCGCTTGTCGGCGCTCCCCCCCACCGACCCCAGCTGCTGCTGCGGTTCCCGTTTTCTAAATTGTATCGCTGTATTGCTTTGATGTAGTCTTATTCTCAATACTAGGCTTAGCTTCTCAACTTCACACCTACACTGAATTCAGAACCTTGTCCTAATGTATAATCCACTTTGATGCGGATCTATGAAAGGTATAGATTCAAACAAACGATTATACGTCATGGCCAGCCCCAGAGTGGTCCATAGGTTATTTCCCCTACTCGCACAAACCAGAATGTGACAGGTAATTTTAGTTTTGCTCACCTTTCTAAAAGTTTAAGGTAAGCGCGGACCTAGCGTACGGAGAGAGGGGTGAATTGTCCCCCTTGCCCAACTCCTGTCATATTTTTTAGTAATTAGGGTTGTCTCTATTGCTTTTTTTGAAAAATCTTCCTAATTTTCCTCTACGTATTAAATTTGGTCTAAATTGAAAAAAATTTCCCAAATTTTCCCCCTTTTTTCCCTCGCCCCTACCCCCCCCCAACCCCTGGCAATTCTGGCCCCGTGGTCTTCTATATTAATTTCTAATTTATTAGTTACTGAAAAATATTGTGCGGTTTCCCACTTTCAAAAAAATACAAAAAAATACCCCCCGTAGTAATTTTTGACGATGCACTCTAATAAAAATAAATTTAAATTTTGTAAGATATTTTTTCCCCCAAAAAAATAGTTGAAGTGAGGACGTCTAGTGTCAAAATAATTTTATCCTCACCCAAACAGTTCGCTTACATAATAACAGAACTGCCCCGTTTTTTTAAAAGTGGCAAAAAAAAATTTGGCAATGTGCGTCCAGCCGCCCCAAATTTTTGACGAAAAAAAAAACACTGCACGGGGCACGGGCCCATGGGCATTGGGCGTGCCCTGCCTACCTTTGCCTTCACCTTAAGCATGCACGGCAAGTTGGACAATTAAGACATAGTAATATTTGTATTGCTGTGAGCTTTGGATTTTAGGATTATTGTATTCCTCAGTATATTGTAAGATGTGTTTTTTAATTAAGGAAAAAACTATGCCAAAGCGACCAGTTGCACGCATAATCGATCCTTGGTTTCTCAATGGAGACAATGTGATGGCTTTGCCATTTGCTAAGCGGTTAGTTTTATTAGATTCATACTTACAGCCGTTTGTCCTTTCAACCAGCAAAATGAGAAATAGACGTCACGACACGACATGATCTAATGCACTATGATTGCTTGATTATGTGATTATTGACTGCTTATTTCATAATTTTGCCCGCTGAGCTGACATATGACTGTAATTATGAACTGAACTAATGAACTGACTGTGAACTAATTATTACTGAACTAATTACTGTACGACCCTTCCGGTTCAGAGTGATTCTGTTCAGATCAAGAAAATATACAAGATTTTAATATGTGACTCTTGTCAAAGTAGCATTTTGTGATTGAGGAAAATCTCTGTTAATTGTTGATTTTTTTGGTAACATTTTCTGCGTCGTATTGTCTTTGTATTTATTTGCAAACCGATAACATTTTTTTATTGCAGCCGTCTCTTGGCAGCCAAGTTTTGCCGCGCCATCTCGCACAAACACAGTCAGCCCAACGTCATTCCAGTGAGACTGGCCGAAGGGGAACATCTAGAGGACATTTCCAGAATAAGCGCACTGTAAATATACAATAGACTGTGACAGTATTTTAGGGAATGAGGTTGCGTAGTCTAAATTTCCCTAGAGAGGGAAGTCAACATTGCAAACGATTTTATATTGATTTATCAAATCTGTTTTAGATGTGGTTTGTCGCCGATGACGATTCATAGATTTGGCATATGCTAGAACCTGGTTTTTATGTATTACTTTTTTAGCAAGTCGAAGTTTGCACGTGCCTAAATTGGACTACCTAAGTTTTGTATTAGTTTATAGATTGTAAAATTGTTTTTTATGAGCTATTTCTTGTAGATTTTTACAGTGCGTGTTACTTCATCAGAATATGTAATAGTTCGTTTCGTAACAGTGTT
>JASANF010019047.1:0-11439 GCA_030248245.1 Trissonchulus sp. WLG1_4 | reverse complement strand
TCATAACTTTTTGTTTAAAAAACTGTGAATTTTGTTTGCTTTACGTATATCATCTTATTTTGTTTTTATATTTGAATTCACTCAATAAAAAACAAAGGAAAAAGTATTTTCCCAAAATTTTTAATGTTATGATTGATTGATTTGTTACCAAAAGACAATAACAGACAATTAGCAGCATAAAATCCAAAAAATAGACATACTATGCTAATACGAAACAATGTATAAAATTGTTTGTATGTAGTCGGTGATACTACAGCCACGTTCGAATAATCACAAAGTATTTTTTAATTCAAAACCCAGAATATGCGGTCTTTTACTGTCCGCATCAAAGCAGCAATATCCCAGGCATCAAATTTCTACCTCTAGAGTCACCTTCGTTGAATTTGTTAATTAAAAACAGTCTGACATTTGGAGAAAATCTTGTGCGTGAGGGTCAAATCATGACAAAATTTGAGCCCGATCGGAGAAAGTCGATTTTTTCGACTGCGAAAACCTTCCTCGAGTTTCTATGAGAACGTGTCTTAACAGGACACTTAGACAGGCATTTCCTGGATACGTATTTGCGTGTAACATATGTTACCTAAATCTAATACTATATCAGAAAAGAAGTTCCAAAGAACAGCCTGATGTGATAGGCTACGCACGCAAGCACAATTTTTTATTCCTTTTATAGACAGCTAATCACCTAATGGATTTCTAGATTCGGTGTATATACATACGTATATATGCCGTAGACAGGTTTCGGCCAAATAAAATCTTGTGTATTCGTATCTTTTTTGCGGAGATTGCAAAGATTTTTTGCAGAAACGCATTCGAAATATTTGTCAGTCACGTTTAACAATTGCTTGCTTAGGCTCAGTTACATACTCTCTAGATAATAGTTCCCCCCTATAAAAAATAAAATTTAAAAAAATTCAAACAAACTGGACCTGGTCATAAAATACGTCAAACGTTGTGCATATAGCATAAAAATGGCAATCTAAATAACCACTAACTTATCAGCTTAAAAATACCTAGCTCTACCACTCCAATGATGAAAACGTTTATATACCTATTGATATAATTATTTTGATATTGACTAAATTTTTTTCGATTGTGCTGAATTCATGACCCAAAAAATCGTTGGTATATATATATATATATATATATATATATATATATATATATATATATATATATATATATATATATATATATATATATATATATATATATATATATATATATATATATATATATATATATTAGGGATGTCGCGGATGCGGATGTCGAGTCCTGACACCGCGCGGATGCGGATCTTTTTAGAATACGCTCTAGACAAGTTATAAGATGAATTTTTCACCAAAAATTACAAAAAATACATGTATCAGCAAGAATGAGACTTGAACGAGATAAACCTAACTATATAAACGCTGTGTATTTCTATTTTGAATCTTCTACGACTTGCACCGCCAGTCACGGTTCGTTTTAAACGCTATTGGTTAACCATGTGCCATCTCAAGGGTTATTGGCTTGACCCTCCAGCTACTTGATGCTGTGTAATAATAGTTTTTCTTGGTGCATATATACATCAAATTTCAAAGTTTCAAAATGCTACCTTCTATGTAAATCCGTAAATCATGCGAGGTTAAAACTGATAACAATTGATTGGCTTCTTAACAGACTGGTCTCTCAATAATGCAGAACTCGGTTCTATCGTGCGCCACTATAAAATTTTGTGAACTGTAGTAAAAAACCTAGTATATAAAATTTTGTGAACTGTAGTAAAACCTAACTTTGAAAAAAAATCAAATTGTAACCAACAATGAAGATAAAAATCATGAAGATTAATTTTCAGTAACTGCTGTAAGAGCTAATATTTGTGCATACGTGCACAAAAAGCAGAATTGCCATCTGAATGTCGAAATTTGTAGTGGCATCTGCCGAATCTGAAACATCCGCACATCCGCATCTAATTTTTGCGGATGCGGATGCGAATGTCAAAAAGTTGCGGATCATCCGCGGATGCGGATGCGGATATCCGCGACATCCCTAATATATATATATATATATATATATATATATATATATATATATATATATATATATATATATATATATATATATATATATACGTACTGCGCTATGCTACTGCTATAGGACATGCATGGTCTAGCTCATTCAGAAAGAGACCTCCGTACGCTGGGGTCACATTCAGCTTAGCTAATGCCCGTATATATATGTATCTATATATTATATATATCATATTCTGTAAAATATATATATACAATATATATATACAAAAAATATATATACAAAATATATATACATGCGTGCACACACATAGAACGTGCCCATATTATGTTTCCACAAAGTTCAGTGGGCGTATAGAGGAAAAGTCTAAGCCGGCCAACACAGCTATAGACTGAGGCTAAAATCAATAGGCTGAGCACAGCAGGCAAGCTAGGGCAGAATGACTCCGAGTCCCAACTTGTCACACGCACACGCTAATTAAAATCTAATTAGAAAATACATATGCGTCTGCAAAAATAACTGCCAAGAAAACAAAAAAATAGTTATGATGTAGAAGCTAGAGCAGGTTGAAGCCCAACTACATACTAGAATTATATAATTCGAAAATAACCGATATAATTAGGACCATAATGTGTCCGTGTACTGTACATATATACGTAACTCGCCAGCATCGGAGCAAAGCATAATAAATCTTTATTTACTGCTTTACAGTCTATGTTTAAGTAATCGCTTCGGAAAACACTAGTGACGAATTGGTCTAACCAAGTACAAATCGCACAACTAAACAGCTTCATTACCATGCCAAGAAGATCGAACGATGAAGTGGAGAGAAAACATAATCTCAGAATTATGGTCAGCGGTCAAAATAGGTAATGGAATAAAGTGTCCAATCAAAAACCAAGGAAATATTTTCAGCGGTAATAGCCTATATATATACTATATAAATACGAGATCAATCGCCAACATATATTTGGCCAACAATACATATATATGTGCCCAGCGGTAAACGCCCCAACGCCTGCTATGCAAACAAAGCATATTATATAACAGACGGAGACGATAGACTAGCAATCTGTGTGGTGACGAAGTGGCTCACCCCCCAGAATGCGGCAGCTGCCCACGTATGGTTATCTGCCAACGCCCAATCTGCCATCCGTGAGGAATAAAGTCCAAGCCCCAGGGCCCGATAGACTAACAATGATATATCTGGCATTTATTTCTGGAGGGGGGGGGTCCGCTCGCCCTCACATTTTGGGTCTTTGTCCCATTGCCCCAGTGTTGGTGAATGCAAATTTTTTGGGCACTACTGCTACTACAGTCTTCCCAGTTTATAGCAGGCGGGGAAAAAAACCATCCCATTTTTTTGGGGAAAAAACCCACCCCAGTTCCGGAACTTGGGTACGTGACGTGGTACAGGTCTGAAAATTTGCCAGCGTATAGTACAGTCCCTGTAGGCAAACGTATATGAGCGGTATCCAAAAGGGGTCTCGCTGGTACTTTTTATGAGTCAAAAATTGGACCGCCCCATTTTTGACCCGACATGGCTCCAAGGGAGGTGAATTTTGGAGTCTCATTCCTCAGCACTAAGAGATGCGAGCTCAAATGTAAAAACACTTTTACAGAGGACTACCCTTCCTCTATTCATGACCGCAGTGGCAGGTCCCTCCTTCTTTCGTACGAGGGGGGGCATGACTGAAATTAGACGGGGTTAAAAAACCCATGTGGGGGAAAAAAACCCACTTTTTGAAAATGGTCTGGTGATGTCGAAAAACCTAGTAGCTACTCCAAAAGACTCATGGTAGTGCAAAAAGACGTTGATTATTAGCACAAATGCGCAAACTGACACTTTCGCGACCGAATTCTGGAATACGGGCCTAACAGTCGGACTTTGTCATTTTGAGGTGCTTTTGGGGTGGAAAGTGGTATTTTCTGGTACTATTGCCAGTTTTTTGTATGTTTTTAATTTTAATCTATTAATTTATCGTGTTTAAATGCCAAATAACCGAACGAAAGTAAAATATGCCCCTCACGACCAGTCACACCCACTCACGGTACCCCCCACAGAGGGTCGATGGCGTAAAAAGTAGCCATAAAGTGCAAATTTTGCATGCATTCGAAGCGTTATCACAACTTTTTAGTTGTTTTCAATGTTTTCAGGCGAAATTAAGGTGTTTTGTTTTCAAATCTGAAAATTCAAAATTTTTTAATGGGCTGCGAAGGGCAGTTTTCAAACTTGTGTCCCTGAGACCCTATAGCAAATCTGCGTATAGCTTTGGTATCAAGGGCCTCTACTACTCCTAATACGTGCCATAGCGTTGAAAAGCGTGATTTATGGGGTGGGTTTTTTCCCCCACATGGGTTTTTTCCCCGGAAAGTTTTTGGCTTCCCGCCAAAAAACGGTAAGAGATAGCGAAATGAAACCGGCCCCAGCGTTTAGAGCAAGGTTAGGCCTACGACAGATTTTTTTGGTTTCCCGTGAAAACGTATAGTCTATGAGCTACATGACGAAATATGAAAATGCGGGTTTTTTCCCCGCCTGCTATAATTTTTGAAGTTTTTTTTGAAATGCCCCCCACTTTTAGTCAGCCCTCCCCGCACTTTCAAAACTGGAAAAAAATAACTGGCATATTTTTAGAAAACATTTTATGGAGGGGGTGAGACAGAGGATTGCTTTAACTGATTTTACGATATATATATATATATATATATGTATATATATATATATATATATATATATATATATACATATAGACACTCACTTAGAGCCTCAACACCCTAGATAATCCTAGGGTTGACCAGTGACAACCTAAGATGAGATAATGTCAACCATAAGATGTTTGGGATAAAGCCATTACTGGGAAAAACCACCATGTTCTGATTGGCGACCCGTCTTTCTTCTTTGCTGTTGCTCTAATCAGTAATTACCAATTTTGCAACAGAAGTTGTCGGTGTAAGGACATCCTTGGACTTCATTAAAACTGTTAGTTAGTCGCAGAGCGTTGTTTTTGACTATTGGTAGATCCATGGCATCAATCCATCAATTGGTGGGTATAAACGAAACAAGTTTGGGTGATGCTCCATTAAAATACAGGATTTTGTGGATTTTTCTCATCTCAGAAAATTAATTGCAGAGGTAGAGAACAGAATTTAGTATATACAAGTTTATAGTATATCTAAGCCTAGTATAAGTATATCTAGTATATACAAGTTAGTTAGTTATGCCGCCAAGGATTGCGCGCGGTATAACCAAAATGCGACGGATAGATCAAAATGCACCAATAAACTGAATAATAATAAACTTAATGTATTAATAAACTAATGATAAACCCAATCGAGAATCGTAGTCAACGGCGACGAATTGTGGGTTTGATGGAAACTGATCCAGGGCCACTGTGAACAGGACACTAATTATTGGTTTGGGCGTAAAGTTTAAATAAAAAAACAATATAACACCATCCCCAACACTCTCCCCCAAAATACTTCCCCTTAATAAAAATCTAATAAATATTTAAAACCCTATCAATAATCAAAAACATTTTCACTAATACCACCCCCTATACCCCCAAACCTGTCAAAATAACCTCTTCAATACTATAAATTTAATTAACTTACTAAATCTACTTTCCAATAATATTTTAATTACAAAATATATATATACAACACATTGGAATATAACCTATTTTAAAAACCTAATAACATTCTTAATAAACCCCTATCCACAAATAATTCTACTATACCCCTAAAATCATTTATTTTTATAATACCAAATTAATAAAAAAAATATATATTAATATTATACCTAAATTTTCATAACTTTCGATATTTCAAATCTCTACTACACTCACTACACTCACTAAAACCTTCTAAAGCTTAAAACCTAATTATACCCCATACCTAAACTTCTATTATACCCAATTCTTACATTAAAACTCACTTTTTACTTTAAATAAAATATCTTATTATTTTACATTATATTATATATATATTTTTTTGGTAGGGTTTGAAAAAAAATAATAAATATAAATATATATATTATTAATAATATTAAATATATCAAAATTTAAAAAAAATATAATAAATAAATATATTATGGGCGAAGAATTATCAAACCGTTGAAGCTCCTAATAAAACCACATTAAAATTTTTGCTTTGGCGAAAATAAAAAAAACAAAAAGAAAAAAAGTTATTTAGCCAAATTTTCAATTGAGAACCTATACAAAATTTTCCCGCGATCATAAATACCAAAATGTCCAAAGGGACCCTTCTTAAAAATTTACTGAGAAAAAAATTTAGGGAAAGGGGGAATTCCCCCATTCCCCCTGATAGTGGCGTATCCAGCATTTCGCGAAGGGTGGGGGGGGGGTGCTGCGGAGCAACGTGAGCCACCGTCACTATCGAGGGGAGGAGACCTTCCCTTGCACCTTCCTCGTGTGTGTTCATATCCGTGTCACTATTCTGCTGAAAGCCTGAGCGTCGCAAGATGCTCTCCGCTTTTTCATGGTGTACACTTTACAAAGCCTGACCACATCGGTTTGAATGACGGGTCCCGTGTTCTAACGGTTAAAATACCCAGTCCAAACCTTTTGAATGACAGGCCCCCTGCCGCCCTTTGGTGAGTCTCCAGGTAACACAGCAGTCTAACAGCAGTTCGTTTTACGTACTGTCTGAACTGTGGCGACACACAGGTTCTTTTGAACTGCATATAGCCGTTAGGCTGACGCCCAGCAATAAACAACAACAACAGGGGAGGTGACCGTTGCCCCAGCCTCGCCCCCTTGCGATCCATCTTGGCTACTGAACACAACCATCGAGGGTGCGAGCAACTGACCACCAATTCAGCACTGAGCCACCACCTCACAAAGGGGGGTGCAACCCTCTAGGGGAGCTCAGCCCCCATCCAGCCCCCCCCCCAAATACGCCACTGCCCTGTACGCCCTTGACAACACAATTATTTTGATACCCCCAGTGGCGTGGCCCGTGTACCGCCCTCCGCGATTTTGGTCGTTTTACAAATGCTCTGTCAAGTTTTCTGTCGCTCGTGGCATGCTGTTATATCTGCTTTCATTTATTTACAAGACTTAACGCACCAAACCAATAATTAGTGTCCTTTCACAGTGGCCCTGATCAGTTTCCATCAAACCCACAATTCGTCGCCGTTGACTCGATTCTCATTGGTTTATCATAGTTTATTAATACATTAAGTTTATTATTATTCAGTTTATTGTGCATTTTATCTATCCTCCATTTTGGTTATACCGCGCGCAATCCTTGCGCATAACTAACTAACTTGTATATACTAGATATATAGCAACCTTAACTAAAAAAACGAAGGCCGATTTTTCGAAAAAAAAACGATGGGTTTTTTTCAGAGTCCATGACTTACACAGAGCCAGAAATCGTGAGAAAGTAGAAAAAAGACTAAATTTTAATTTTTAGTGGTGCAGTAACTTCCAAAAGTAAGTTCAAAAAATTTTTAAAATTTCCAGACCCCAAATTTAAGCAATATACCTCAAATTTATAAAGTATCATATTTCATTAACATCCATCCAATCACTCCCAAACTCACCACAATGATAATCTAAACTATTGTCCATCTTCTGTGACAATCTTATCCCTCGAGTGACGTTACTCCGAAATACAGCATCCTTTTTTTCATAAATTTTCTCGAAAAAAAACTGAATTTTATCCTTTTCATCACAATTATATGTCCTTTTTAATCTTATTAACTAGGAAAAAAACGGAGATTTTAAATTTTTGTCATATTTTTTTAAAAAATGGGTCAAAACAGACAGTTACGCTATAGGGCCCCCTATTCTATGCAGAGGATCCTCTGATCGCGTTCAGCGGCTCAATTTATCTCCAAAAGCATTAAAATCCTCATTTCGAAAAATTGACCGCTGGGGACTCCCAATGGGAAATTCCTTAAGGGGGGTCGTGGGGGGTCCAAAAGATTTTCTAAACAAAAATGAATCTCGAATTCGCGTTCAGCGGCCTAATTTATCCCCAGAGACGTCAAAAAACCATTTTTAAAAAATTGACCAATGTAGACCTATCAGGACCCTCACTGTGGGGCGGGATTGACTGTGGATTCATTCCAAGGCTTTTTTTCTCAATAAAGTTAATAAGATTCAAAACAGGACTATATAATTGTGATCTAAACACGGATGAAACATTCAGTTTTTTTTCGAGAAAATTTATCGAAAAAAAACGGATGCTGTATTTCGGAGTACACGTCACTCCGAGGGATAAGATTGTCACAGAAGATGGACAATAGTTTAGATTATCATTGTGGTGAGTTTGGGAGTGATTGGATGGATGTTAATGAAAATATGATACTTTATCCAAAATTTCCGAGGTCAATATTCCGACTCTAAATTTGGGCGGTCTGAGAAATTTTAACAAAATTTTTTGAACTTGACTTTTGGAAGTTACTGCACCACTAAAAATTAAAATTTAGTCTTTTTTCTACTTTCTCCACGATTTCTGGCTCTGTGTAAGTCATGGACTCTGAAAAAAACCCATCCGTTTTTTTTTCGAAAAATCGGCCTTCCGTTTTTTTTAGTTAAGGTTGCTATATATCTAGTATATACAAGTTAGTTAGTTATGCCGCCAAGGATTGCGCGCGGTATAACCAAAATGCGACGGATAGATCAAAATGCACCAATAAACTGAATAATAATAAACTTAATGTATTAATAAACTACTGATAAACCCAATCGAGAATCGTAGTCAACGGCGACGAATTGTGGGTTTGATGGAAACTGATCCAGGGCCACTGTGAACAGGACACTAATTATTGGTTTGGTGCGTTAAGTCTTGTAAATAAATGAAAAGCAGATATAACAGCCATGCCCACGAGCGACCAGAAAACTTGACAGAGCATTTGTAAAACGACCCCAAAATCGCGGAGGGCGGTACACGGGCCACGCCACTGGGGGTATCCAAAATAATTGTGTTGTCAAGGGCGTACCCAGGGCAGTGGCGTATTTAGGGGGGGCGGGCTGGATGGGGGCTGCAGCTCCCCCCTAGAGGGTTGCACCCCCCTTTGTGAGGTGGTGGCTCAGTGCTGAATCTGGTGGCTCAAGTTGCTCCGCACCCCTCGATGGTTGTCGTTCAGTAGCCCAAGATGGATCCGCAAGGGGGCGAGGCTGGGGCAACCGGTCACCTCCCCTGTTGTTGTTGTTTATTGCTCGGGCGTCAGCCTAACGGCTATATGCAGTTCCAAAAAGAACCTGTGTGTCGCCACAGTTCCAGACAGTACGTAAACACGAACTGCTGTTAGACTGCTGTGTTACCTGGAGACTCACCACAAGGGCGGCCACGGGGGCCTGTCATTCCAACAAAGGTTTGGACTGGGTATTTTAACCGTTAGAACACGGGACCCGTCATTCCAAACCGATGTGGTCCAGGCTTTGTAACAGTGTTAACTACTCATGCAAAAACAGCGGAGTACAGCATCTTGCGACGCTCCAGGCTTTCAGCAGAATAGTGACACGGATATGAACACACACCGAGGAAGGTGCAAGGGAAGGTCTCCTCCCCTCGATAGTGACGGTGGCTCACGTTGCTCCGCAGCACCCCCCCCCCACCCTTCGCGAAATGCTGGATACGCCACTGATCCAGGGGGAAATGGGGGACAATTCCCCCTTTCCCTAAATTTTTTCTCAGTAAATTTTTACAGAAGGGTCCCTTTGGACCTTTTGGTATTTATGATCCGGCGGGAAAATTTTGTGATAGGTATATACGTCTCCAATTGACAAAATTTGGCCTAAAAATCAAAACTTTTTCACTGTCTTTTATAGTACTGTGTTTTACTATTTTCCGCCCCCAAAAAACAAATACGCATAAAACAAATACGCATAAAATGTGGACGGACTTCTGAAACGGGTTTGGAATAACTCCTACTGCCGTTCGCCCGGAGCCACACATATATATATATATATTAGCGATCGGCCGGAGCCTCCGGCTCCGGCTCCGGCTCCGGCCGGATTTGGCCCCTCCGGCTCCGGCTCCGGCTCCGGCCGGAGCCATTCAAAAATTAGCCGGATGCTGAACCGGAGGTAAATTCTCTGAGCGACCCATACTCATCTAGATTGCAGTAAGAGTGGCAAGGGTCCCCCCTTTGGTTTTATCGCCCGACCGAAAAAAAATTTCTGATACGTCTCCAATTGACCAAATTTGACCTCTAAAAATCAAAAAATTCTCGAACTTTTTTCCTGGGGGCTGCCGCTCCCAGACCCCTCCCACTGTGTTGGTTACTGTTCCTTGTTATTATCTTTCATCAAAGCCTGTGCATGTCTACAAGTATATACCTTATGCTGAATCTAAATTCTATGAGCGACCCATACTCAGCGGCGTAGCCAGTGGGAGTCGCGACCCCCCCTTTGGTCGAACTTGAAGAAATCGTCAACAAGGGTCCCCCCTTTGGTTTTTATCGCCCGGCCTAAAAAATTTCTGATATATACGTCTCCAGTTGACCAAATTTGGCCTAAAAATCAAAAATTTCCCCCAAATTTTCTCTGGGGCTGCCACCCCCATATCCCTGCGACTTTGTGGCTTACTATTCTTTGTTATTATCTTTCGTCAAAGCTTATGCATCATGCATGTATACACGAGTACATTATGCTACATTTGTCTGATGCGACGTTACCATCTTTTGTTTTAAATTTTCTGTCGGAAAAGTTTGTGATACGTCTCCAGTTGACCAAATTCGGTCTAAAAATTGGAAAAATCGCCAATTTTTTCTGGGGGCTGCCGACCCCAGACCCCTGCAACTTAGTGGCTTACTTTTCTTTGTTAATAACTTTAACCAAAGCCTCTGCTTGACGTTCTGCTTCTGACGTGATTTGCATTTAATTTCCCGTGTCGAAAAAATTTCTGATACATCTCCATTTGACCAAGTTTGGCCTAAAAAACTGAAAAATTCTCCAATTTAGCTATATCGTTAGCTTCTGGACCCTTTCTCCCCACCATTTTTTGTAATTTCGGTGTCTGGAGGTCCCATTTTACGTTCGATTAGCATTAGCATTTTGCATTCGATTATTCGAAAAGTTACCATTGTTTTTTACCGAAATATGTGTCGTTTTGTGCGATAAAATCGAACTTAAGTGCATTTTAACATGTTTCAGAAATGAAAAGTCATCCCCCCGAAATTTTTTCCTGGCTACGCCACTGCCACTGCATACATGTATACAATTTTTGGCCATTATGATAAAGTTGTTGTAAAGATATCGTAAGATCGAGAAGAAGATGGATGATAGATTTTCATTAAACATTAGAAAATTTTTCATCATAAGGGTATCAATTTCGATCTAGCTCCGGCTCCGGCTCCGGCAAATTGATTTTCCTCCAGCTCCGGCTCCCGCCGGGAGCGAAAATTCTGCCTCCGTCCGTTCGCTAATATATATATATATATATATATATATA
>JASANF010019045.1:0-12924 GCA_030248245.1 Trissonchulus sp. WLG1_4 | reverse complement strand
ACTGCCTGCATAACAGAGGAGAATTCTAACTTAGCGATCACAAACGTATGGTCAGTATTATATGGGCTAAGTATGTGCTTGGGGTTCTGAACGAAGACCAAGTCTCTTCTTGGCCTTAACGGGGGCGCGGGCGGTTGCGCAGCAGCAACCACCTGCAGGGGCGGCGGCGAGGTTGCCTGCGGTTTAGGCGTTGTCGCAGTATTTACCTTTTGAACCGAAACTGACGGCTCCTGTTGTGGTAATTCTGACTGGCGTTTGTCGTGTTCAGACTTGGATGCTTCAGGCTTCAAAATTTCATTAGGTTCGTTGTCGGGTGCCTGTTCAGTCTCAATGACTACCTCACAAGCGACGTCCATGTCTTTTTCGTCTATTACCAAGGGGCCGTTACCCGATTCATCTGTGTTTGCAGCTCTAGGTTCCGTCTCATCTGCGCCTGGAGACCTAGGTTCTGTCTCGTCTGCGTCTGGGGATCTACGGTTCGGTCTCGTCTGCATGTTCCACTTCGACTACTTCTTTGAAGCGTGCTTCACTGACTTCCATGTCGCTGACTTGCGACTCGTTATCTGACCATCGCGACATCGGGTTGTCCTGAATCATAAGAATCACCGTATAACTATGTGTCACTATTCTTCTCTACTCTGATTGCAATAGTCTCTTATAGGTCCAAGAGTGTCTTTCTGCGGGGTTTGGGACGAAGTTCATATCTAATATTCTGTCTATCTTCTACTTCTGTACTTGATTCTAGCGGTTCCTCTGTTTCATCCCCATTAACATTATCATCCTTTTCAGTGTCTGAGTTCACAGGTTCGGCTCCTTTTGTTTCTGTTTTGCAACTAGTATTGAAGTGTTGCCTAAGTTCGGGTATATGCAACTCATGACATGGTTTTAATCTATTAACGTGAACCCACTGAGGTTTTTTCGTAAGGTTATTTATGGCTTGAACTTTTGCTGAGACTTTGCGAAGATCTAGAATTCTATAAGGGCCATTCCAAAAACTAGCTAGTTTGGGGGTAAGTTTTTGATTGGGAGCAAGGTTAGATTTATCTATAACGGGGGTATATAAGTATACACGATCACCTACGATATAGTCTGGTCCATGTACTTTTCGGTCATACACCAGTTTTTGGCGAGCTGTTGCTTGTTCTATTGCTAATTGGGCAGCCTGCCATGCCAACGTGAGTTTTCTGTACCATTTTTGAAGGTACTCTTTCAAGTCTTGTTTACTGGTCGAAATACTTTCAAGAGTTATGTCACATGGTAGCTTAGGGTCTCGTCCGTGCATTAAGTAAAATGGCGACTCTCGGGTAGTCTCATGCGTAGAAATTCTGTAGGCAAATGCTATTTGAGGTAGGTAAGTGTCCCAGTCGGTCTGATTCTTAGATGTGAATATTGCTAACATATCTAACAAAGTCCTATTCTGACGCTCTACTAGTCCATTAATATGAGGCGAGTAGGGAGTGTTACTGATTTTTCTAGTGCCCATTAATTCACAAATTTTTCGAAACAATTCGGATGTAAATTCTTGTGCACAGTCACTAAGGAGGACTGTTGGGGCGCCATGCCGCGATATTATCTGATCTACAAATAGTTCTGCAATTGTTGTGGTTTTACGATCTCCTAATGGAAAAAGTTCTGTCCATTTGGTAAAAGCATCAACGAATACTAATATGTAAATATTTCCTAATTCTGTTTTTGGAAGGGGGCCTACTATATCCATACTAAGGCGTTCCCATGGTTTACTGGCTGGCATTGGAACCAAGGGGGCCCGATGGTGCCGAGGTGGGTCTTTTCTCTTTGCACAAGGCTCACAACTATAGCAATATTGTTTAATATCGGGTCGCATTTGTTGCCAGTAGTAAGAATTCTTAATTTTCTGGTAAGTTCTTGCGAATCCTAAATGTCCGGTGAGTGATGAATCATGGTAACTGCTTAAAATGTATGGTTTCAGAATGCTAGGCACTACTAGTCTTTTTGTTTGCTCGCCTCGCTTGTTTTCACTTACGTAATATAATTTTCCATTTTCAAGGACCAAATTTTCTGTTTTTCTTTTCATGCTCGGTTTTGTTTCGTTTTGTGGAATCTGACCCGAGTGCAGGTATTCATAGTATATTTTCAATTGCGGATCGGAACGTTGGTGTGCTGAGACATTTATGGAAGTATTGTTCTCAGCGTTTTCGGTTTTTACAACAAAAGCCCTGGACAGCGCGTCTGCCACCTTGTTGGCTTGACCTTTTCTATACTCAATATTCATTTGGTTAGCGTACTGCTGAAGTACAAATCCCCATCTAGCTAGTCTTCCAGCTAAATTCTTAGTATTAAGCAGTCTAGTTAATGGTCTGCAGTCAGTAATTACTCGGAATTTCGAACCCCATATGTAGGTTTTGAAGTATTCCAACGCCCATACTACAGCTAGAGCTTCTTGTTCGGAGGCAGGGTAGTTTTTTTCATGCTTATTCAAAGATCTACTTGCGAATGCTACGGGTCTGACCGTGCCGTCTTCCTGCTTTTGACTTAACACCGCTCCTATACCTGTTCCCGACGCATCGGTTTCTATAGTAAAATCTGTACCTACGTTAGGAAATGCCAGCACTGGAGATTCTATCAGTTTTGATTTTAGAAATCTGAACGACGTTTCACACTCTTTAGACCAAACAAATGGTACGTCTTTGCATAATAGACGGTTTAGTGGCGCTGCTATCTTCGAAAAACTTTTAATAAATCGCCGATAGAATGAGCACATACCAAGAAAGCGTTTTACAGCTTTTGTTGTTTTTGGAATCGGGAATTGTTCTATTGATTTGATTTTGTCTGGATCTGGTTTTATACCGTTTGCACTTATAATGTGTCCAAGGAAAGGTACTTTTTCAAGACACAGTCTGCATTTTCGCGCTTTCATCTTTAGTCTGTAAAGCCTAAAGCGTTTTAATACATTTTCTATGTCTTTCAAATGACTATCAAAGTTTTCGCTAAATACTAAAATGTCATCGAGGTACACTACAGCTGACTTCCATTGCAGACCTGACAGTACAAACTCCATCACTCTTTGGAACGTCGAAGGGGCGTTTGAAAGGCCGAAGGGCATTTTTGTCCACTCGAAATGTCCGAAAAACGTCGTAAAAGCTGTTTTTTCTCTAGATTTCGGGTCTACTAGAATTTGCCAATATCCACTACACATGTCAAAAGAAGAGAAGTACTTAGCATTTCTCAATACGTCTAAGACGTCTTGTAATCTTGGTAACGGGTATACATCTCTTTTTGTGACTGCGTTCAATTTTCTAAAATCGCAGCAAAATCTTTTTGTACCGTCTTTTTTCTTAACAAGTAACGCTGGGCTTGCCCAAGGGCTGACGCTAGGAGTGATGACGCCCGATTTAAGCATGGTCTCTAGCTGTTCTTTCATAATCACTCTTTGGGCTATTGGGATTGGATAAGGTTTTTGTCGTATTGGTTCACTATCTCCTGTGTTGATAGAGTGTCTAACTATATCCGAACTTCCCAAATCAAAGTCGTTTTTTGCAAAAACATCTGCATAATTACTTAGTAACCTTTGTAGCCTAAGTTCATTCCAATAGCCGATATCTGATCCTATATTAATTTCCTTTATATGATCATTGCCTACACCGCCGGTGCGCGTGCTATTAATGGGCTCATGAGCCGTCATTATTTCCTCTGGTTCTTCCAGATGTCCTAACTTTATTCCTTTCGCTATTTTAATATTCTGTCCGTGTGGGTTCAATACTTTCACTACAAATCGGTCAAGGGTCACCAAGGAAGAAGCTACAAATATTCCAAGTTTACTACATTCAAAATTTGCGCTTTCGAACAAATAAGGTTTGTTCTTACTTAGTTTATCTGGGTTTGAAGCTATAATGTTGTTTGTGACAATTTCTGATCTACCAGGGATGTTTATGGGTACCGTTGTAATAACCGGGAATTTTTTTACTAGCCCAGGCGTGTTTGTACTCAGTATACGTCTGATAGGTACTGCTTCTCCAGACACGAGCATTTGCTTGTTTGCAAAGTGTATAATTATAGGGGCGAGTTTAGACATTAAATCAGTACCTATTATGACTTGATGGGGCAGATTCTCGACGACATGTGTCATTTGTCGTACTTGTGTTGTTCCGATTGTAAAAGTTGCGAGTATCGACCCCACTATTACTAATCCATGGCCTGTTACGGAGATCGCCTTAATTATCGGTCTACTCATTTGACCTATTTGTCTCGCTACATCTTTAGAAATCAGTGTTACTGTAGCCCCCGTATCGAACAGTGCGCGATAGGTTTGTTGACCGAGACTTACGTCAATCAGCATGGGTTTGTGTGTTAGTTCTTTACCTATCACTTGGTACGCCGTCGGATCGTGCCACACTCGTTCTAATTCACTTTTGTCTGAATCTAATTGGTGTTTTACTAATACTTTCCCGATGTCTGTAAACTCACGACCTTGGCTTTCTTCCTTGGTTTGTTTTAGTTCAAACTGTTGTATAGTATCATCTGTTAAAGGTGGAGTTGATATTCTAAAACTCGTATTCCGTTCTTGTTGGTATTTCCTGCAGTATGGTATAAATCGCTTTCTGATCCCTATATATATCACATATCCGAAAACTAGACAACAGCCCGCTATAACTATCACATTAATTAGCGCTTGTAATGGTCCTTTCAGAATATCGGAAACTAGCTCGCCTGTACCCTGACCCAATCCTTCTAAACTGTGCCCTAATCCTTGTCCTAGTCCATTGAGCGCGTATTCTATTGCTTTTCCTCCACTTTCTATTGTGTTTCCGATGTTGTTTCCCACCCCTTTCAATGTTTCTGCTATAATATTTGGGTTTAAGGACAGTTCTGCTGTATAATTAATAAGTCTTTGTACTTGTTGTTCGATTAATACTGTTTTCGACATGTATGATCGGATAGTACTGATACTTGACATTATTCCTGCTAATTCGCTGTGAAATATTGCTGGCGCAGAGAATGTAAAATTATCGGTGACGCTCTTCAGTGCTAGCTCTGTTACTAGATTGGTCACATGGGTAGCTCCTTGCGTAGTCTGCCAACCTCTAGGCCCTTTGAAAATGCCGTGTTTATGGTGATGACAGAGTACTTGTGGGGCTGATCTGATTAAATCTGTACTTCCCGGTACTATATAGTAAATGCTTTCATTAATTTTTGTGGGTATATACTCAAAGCATTTGTCTTTATACTTGTAGTCCCAATAAATTTTGTCAGGTATCACTGCTTGACATTCCCAGATCATTAGTACCTGCCCAATAAACTCTGCGTGTATGTCTGTCCTGTTCAGTAATGCCCTAGCACCTAAGGTTGCATCTAAGCGAAGTATTTGCCAAATCATAGCTAGCTGGCGACTAGCTAATCGACATAATGATTTCCAAATGTTAACGAAATTTTCATTTTCTATTTGCAAAATCTTTTGTGCTAGGTAATTCAGTTTTCCATTTACTGCGTCTGTTTGGTCTAGTATATAGTTCGAAGTACTGGCATTATTTTTGTTCGATTTCGGTAACCTATAATCTTTTAGCATAATGGCTATTCCTTGTTCGGTCATGATCGTATTCTTAGGTAGACATTTTTGTGGAGCTGTAGGGAGGAGCTTAAATGCTCCCTCTATTTCTTCAATTACCACCAGTGTGCCTGCAACTTTAGCCTCATAAGAGCCTTTGAATGAAAACGGGCAAAAACTGTGAAAAACGGTTGTATTCCACACTATAGTGCTAAAGTCTGTGCTGTGGAAACCATCCGTTGCTTTAATGCCACCTGTAGGGCCCAAGTCGCTGACAACCGTTTTTCCATCTGCCGTGGCCACTTCGCCTACTTCTACTATCAAGTTAACGTTTGATTGGCACTTATCATAACAACACCAGTCGTAAGCTACCGTTAGTTTGTTCCTAGTCATCAGTAATTTGTCAGTCTGTACATATAAGGTCCAGTTGCGGCCGCTTTCCAACAGTCTGCAGTAGATATGGGCTTTGTAGTCGTATCGTCTCGAACTATTCCCTTTGAGCCCCAGAAACCGAAATGTGTGCAAATTGTTCGGACGTGTAGATAACAGCTATATGCCTTAGTACGGTAAGGTGTACCCAGTGGTAGATATAGGTCTGCTTGTGTATGAACAATTGCTTCGGGTTGGGGGGTCTTACATAAAATTTGATTAGGAACCGAAACTGCGAACCCGTTTCTAGAACTCCCACACAAATAATACTTTTCTGCTATAACTGATACCGTTCCTAGTAACATCAAAATTACCAATACAATACATGATATTGGGCTGGCAACTGGGATTGGTCTTAGTGGATACAGTCTGATTTTTTGTTTTTCACTAATTTCACTCTCACACAGCTTTGAGTTAGTACCTTTCCGTGTTTTGTCTTCTAGCGGCTGAATAGTTGCTCTGTATTTGTCTGAATCAAAGACGTCGTCACGATCCTCGAAGGGTCTGGTTCCAATCTCTGTCTGGTTTATGCGTTTCTGGTCTTGCGATGACTGGCTCTCTGTTTCCCGGGCTGCTTCTAAATAAAAGTCAGAAGACATATTATTACTTGTCAAGACCTCTGATTTATTATTAGTACAACATTTAGCTTCCGTATGAACATCATTATTTTCAACCTGAATCGATAACACTGAATCTTCAATAGAATTTGGCAAAAATACTGATGACAACTGGTCTAATTTTTCATTAATCTTCGTAATATTTGTTTCTAATTCTTGCACCGAAGTCTCATAAACCTTATGTTCTTTTCTGTTATCATAAAATCTAACTCGAGGGGGGGTTCGCCTATAAACTGGTGATTGAGATCGTTCTTTAGAACCTGACCTAGATCTATTCATGTCTCGCCTTGGACTCTGTTTCCTCCAATTTGGAGATGGCGAACGGGAGCGGCTAGATCTAGTCCGTTTCCAGCAGCTACTAGCAATATGACCTTCTTTATGACAATAATCACATATTGGGCGACCTGAAGGGGTCCACCTTCTGCTTGAATACTTATTTGAATCACGTCTCTTACTTAGGTACTGTTCGAGTCTGTCCAACCTTTCCGTCACGTCTTGGCGGGACCGCGGAGTCGTATCTAAAATGGTATTAATTGCATTCGTTTGATTTTTATTCATGTGATCAAGTACTTCTGAAAATAAGGCACAAAGTTGGTCTGTTTTTGTCTCTGCCCTATCTGAACTTTTATTCTCCAATTTATCTTTATCTATTTTCTTAACGTCTGTGGCATTTAAATATTGTTGGTGGGCGTCCTCTTTCAACGCCACTTTTAATGCGTCTGCGAAAGTTGTTGGTTCTTGCCGCATGACTAACTTTTTAATTTCAAGGGGTAGCCCGCTAATAAAAGCTTCTTTAGCTAGATAATCTTGCGTTCGTACTTCCATGTCTGAAAAAGCTGACCTAGCTAACTTTTTAATCGCACGTGAAAAATCTGTAATAGACTCATCATCACGTTTTATGCGCCCTTTCAGACGTAGGCTGCTGAACCTTTTATGTTCAGGGGGGGCCACCCGTTTTTTCAATTCTTCTACTAAAGTTTGAAAATTAGTTTTCCTATCTGCCGGAATAGAATGATACTCGTCTAAAGCATATTCAGCTAGATGCATGGGCAATCTGTCTAATTTTTTCTGGTCAGACCAACTAAGTCCTTTTGCTATTCTATTAAACTTTTCTAAAAAATCCGAAAAACTATCTTGAGGTTGTCCTTCAAATATACCAATCATTGCTTCGACACCTGACAGTGCCGGTCTTTCATCTTGCACTTCTTTAATTTGTGCAGTTAATGACGCTAGTGTTTCACTTTCTTGCTTTATTTTCTGCAATGCAAACTGCGCTTGTTCTTCCAATTTCTGAATAGATCTGTTCATTTGTCTGTTATCTCTTTCTTCATTCTGAGCGTTAGCGCTTGCCATACAATTGTAATTTTAGTCTGCTATAACATAAGGGTCACTTACGTTACTTTGTCACCAAGCCCGACTTCCAAGGTTCCCAGGTGCACTTTGTTTCGGCACCAATTTGTAACGCCCAAACTACGAAGCCCGAACCACGAACACGTTAAGCCGTTTATTTGCAGTAGCCCCAAAGCCGAATAGGATATGCAAGCCGAGCCTTCGCTAATACGCCACCAGGCAAAAGACAACCATTGCACTTAACAAGTTACATTAAATAGTCTCGTTTTTTAGCTTAAGTTTGGGTTAGTTCTCGCTACCGTAGTCTGTAATAAAAGTCTGTAAACTATCATGTGTACTTTGATTCCAGAACTTCTTTCAGACTTAAACCTACTAGACTAAACATAAGGGTGAGCCTAATACTTTGACCTTTAGCGTTGGTTCTGTCCCCCGTAGGTTCTTTCTCTACTGCTGATTACAATGTGTGTGTGAGTGTTGATTAGTGTGTGTACGTATATCAGTGTTGTGAAAGTTCAGTGTGGGTATATGTGTTCGGTGTTAGTGTGCCTACTGTTATCTATTTTGCGGCTTCATGGTCTCGCTGCATGTTTATTTTACGAGATAACGCGGCTCCATTTTGCCGCAGTTTTATTTACTTTTTTCTGATACTTTGGGGGAAATTCGGCATCTGTCATGATGCCTATCAGTGTGGGATTAGTGCCACACTTTGTTTAGAAATTCGGGGGGGAAGCCTTTTTGCTGTTTATTTTTTATAAAAAATATCCATTTGTGCATGCAATATGCTGTCACAAATGGGTACTAGATTAATTTTCCGTCAACTTTTTCACATATAAGTTGACAGAAAATTTAGTATTTAAGATCTTTCAAAAATTTTTGTTTTAATGTCAAAATGTCCACTAGTGCCATGACTTCTAGTAAGTCATTTTAGTAATCTATTTGCCGAACTCTATGTTCGACAAATAGAAGATAAGGCTAGGTAATGTTGTTTTTAATTTTTGTAGTCAGTAGAAGTGTTTTTGATTAGATAGGTTGGTAGGTTCTATTTCAGGTTAGTTTTGACCGAGGGCCCATTCCTTTACAGGATTAAACGGACTGGATTAAAATTTGTTTTGCAAATAACTCGTCACTTCGTTCATAGATTCAGCCTCATTTGGTTTACCAAGAATTTACAACATTTACTACAATTGTACAAAATTTTGTGAAGTAAAGGAAATTTAAACCAGTCCGTTTAATCCGGTAAGGGAATGAACCCTCAAAAGTACATAATGTCTCCTTTAGAAGATTGAGACACTATTATGCACTCTTTTTGTCTTACGCCCGGTTCCCACCCCAAAAAATCCTTATTTTTTTAAGTGAACAGATTCAACTTCTTATTTCTGAAATAATATTTGTTATTTGTCAATTATAAAAAGCACGTTTCGACTTTTATGTTTCATATTTCTTCAGTGAAAATACGTCTACTGAGACTATATTATTTCTTATTCCAGTTTGAGATTTCTTATTTATGAGCAGTGGGAACCGGGCCTTGGGGTTTGATTCATGTATGTACCGTTTTAGCTGGTAAAATTACGAAATAATCACGCCACTATCTGGTCTTATACTCTGTTAGTGTCGTGATTATTTCGTGGCCCACACATCTGTTATTTTTCAGACTGTAAGAGGGTAGTGTCTTACTGTTCTTCTACACAAAACATTATGTACTCTTGGTATTAAAGCCTAATGCCCGATTTATACTTGTCCTTAAGGATAGGGACTAGGACTATTTTGGGGTCAGTTGCTGTGAAGAATTAACGCATTCTCGGGTTTTTTTTTGCAACGGATACGCAATATGAAACTGAGTCTAGCAAGCAGACTAAAAATTAACCCAGGAGAAAGCGTCTGTTCTTCACAGAGGCCTCCCCGAAATCTGTTTGAAAAATGCTTATAATTTGTTTTTTGTTTCAGGGGTGTTTGCTGTGGTGGAGAGTTTTATGGAGGCGGTGGAGGGGCTGTTTAACAGCTATGTCCGAACGATGACGGTGCTGCGGGGGGACGATTCGGTGTTTCCAGACCTGGGTCTGGTACTACCGACAGATATCGAGGACCACGCAGTGGCCTACGGATTAGAAAAGTTAGTTTTGGTTTCTTTCTTTTCTGTTTTCTTGTTGATTATGTTTAACTTTTGAACATGTTTTTAACAAATTTTCCTACAATTAACATATTTTATAGATAAATTCTAACTAATATTATAAGTTAATTACTCTAATTATACTTAAACGTATTTCAAAATCCATAATGACTATTTAAATTATCAATCTAGTTTTATCAAATTAGTGTAATTAGTTTTAGTTACAAATAAAGTACTTTAAATTATAATTTTGTTTAAATATAATTTTGTGAAAATTTAATTCGAATTGCAAAATCTTAATTTTAAAACGTGTTTAAAATATGTTTTAGCCGTACGGGTGTAGTTCTCGTCCGTTCCCCCCCACCGCCTGATAAAATTCTCCACCACAGAGAACCCCCCCCCTGAACCCTCTCGGATGCCCCAGCCCCCTCGGTGGTCCCCGGCGCGTGCAGACCACACCAGGGTCCCTCGGAGGCCCACAGGTCGTGCACAGCTCACCCGGTCCCCTGGGTGGGTTCTTCGGTGGCCCCCAAGCCGGCCCCTCGGTGCCCCCCAGGTCGTGCAGGCCACACCGGTGCCCCTCGGTGGTTTCCAGGCCGTGCAGGCCACACCAGGGTCCCTCGGTGGTCCCCGGCGCGTGCAGACTACACCAGGGTCCCTCGGAGGCCCCCAGGTCGTGCACAGCTCACCCGGTCCCCTGGGTGGGTTCTTCGGTGGCCCCCAAGCAGGCCCCCTCGGTGCCCCTCAGGTCGTGCAGGCCACACCGGTGCCCCTCGGTGGTCCCCAGGCCGTGCAGGCCACACCAGGGTCCCTCGGAGGCACCCAGGTCGTGCACAGCTCACCCGGCCGTCTCGGTGGGGTCTTCGGTGTCCCCCTGGCTGCCCCCCTCGGTGGGTTTTTTGGTGGCCCCCAGGCCGGCCCCCTCGGTGTCCACGTGTCCGAGCAGGCTCCTAGACCCGGACCCCCCGGTGGCTCCCAGGCTCTGCAACCCATGCTCAGGCCTCTCAATGACCCCCAGGCCGTGCAGTGCTCACCAGACCCCCGCGGTGGGTGCGTTGGTGGCCCCCAGGCCGTACAGACCGCAGTGTCCATCCCCTTCGGTGGCCCCCAGGCCGTACAGACTGCAGTGTTCAGCCCCTTCGGTGGCCCCCAGGCTGTGCAAACGACCGCTTTCGGGCCCCTCGGTGTACCCGAGGCAGTGCAGGCTGCAGCTCTATACCCCTTTGGTGGCCCACAAACCGTGCAAGCTACATGTCAAGGCCCCTTCGGAGCCCCCCAAACCATACAGGCCATAGCTCCTGGCCGCTTGGGTAGTCCCAAGGCTGTGCAAACCACAGCTACTAGCCTCCTCGGTGATCCCCAAGCTGTGCAGACCACAACTCCTGGCCTCTTCGGTACCCCCCAGCCTGCTAAGGCCACAGCTCCTGGTCTCCTCGGCGGCCCTCAGGCCGTTCAGGTCACGACAGCGGGACTTCCCCCCTTCCAGTGCATTTCCCCGTTTACCGTGACAGCTAATGAAGGCGCGCTCCTCGGTTGCCCACCGACTGCCCCTCCTTTTTTCCAGCCGGTGGACTTACCACTGCTCGGGCGCTTGCCCCCGACAGCCTGCATGGGGGCTGGACTGACTCCCCTTGGGTGCTTGCCCCCTGTGGCCCCCACAGGTGCTGGACTTCCTTCTGGGTGTTCGCCTCTGGGTATCCAGACCACGGCTACTGGATTTCCCCACGTCAGGTACCCCCAGGCTACCCCCACGGCTAATGGCCTCCCCTTCGGGTGGCACCCCCAGGCTGTTCCCAGGGCTACTGAACTGCCCTTCAGGTGTTTCTCTGTGGCTGGATCGCCAATGGAGTGGTCCGGTTCCGCCCCCACGGATGCTGTACACCCGCTCGGCTTTGGGGGTTCCCCTGCCGCCCAGGCCACGGATCTTCCTAGGCTTGCCCCTCTCTACTCTAGGACCCCCCCGGCTCCCCAGACGACTGCTCTCTCCGGCCCCCCCGGCTTGTCCTTCCTGAGCTACTCCCCCGGCATCCAATCCCTGGAAGATTTGATGTCTTACATTGGTGAGCTTGTTTAAATATTATTTTAGTCTGTATAATATCTATTTGCTACATTTGTGATTACCATGTTATAAGTTTGTGCTTGAGAAGACTGCCAGAATTCGTTAGTTAATTAGTAATGTTGTAGTACAAAGTTAGAACCATAAAAATAAGGACCAGTCCAGTTCGACTTGAGTCATGTTTCTGAGGGTGGACTGCACCAAATCAGATAAACTTGAGTCTGAGCTCGAGCTAAACTCCAGCTAAATATATTTAGTTAAATCGCAGTTAAACCTCAGCTAATCCACAGTTACAACTAAAATTTAAGCGCCAACTGCGCTAATCCGATTTGGCGCAGTGTATTTAAATAGATTTACGGAATTCGTGCCTGAGCTAAATCTATTTAAAATAATCGTCAGTTAATTGGATTTGGTGCAGTACAGCTTGAAACTCATAAATATGCTTTTTTTCAGACTCCACACCGTCAGAAGACTCCTGGAGCAGAGGAGGCACAGCCGGGTTATCACCGATGGACGTTGACGCACTAAGCTGGGTGGAGGACGATGCAGAAGCAGAGCTGTCAACGTTTGGATTCGGCCGGTTTCCGAAAAGAAGCCGGAAACAACCGTACAGGACGTTCTGTGTGTATGAGTAGGGGGGCTTATATACACGTTGATCCTGTCTAGTTTTGGGGTAGTTTCGGCCGCATTAGTAGAATGAGAGCTCTGGTGCGATGAGGATGAGAGCTGCGAGCTGATAAGCGATACCAAAAACGGTATCAAGTAGGCATAAGACGGACGGACTGTGTATAAGCAGTGAATATAGCAGTACGCAGGCAGGTGCAGGGAACCTTTTTATCAGAAC
>JASANF010019044.1:0-14702 GCA_030248245.1 Trissonchulus sp. WLG1_4 | reverse complement strand
TTAAAGCTAAATTTTAAAGCTAAAGTTAAATCAGCTTTTAGTTTCAACTGGAGCAATCATTAGTGGATCCTATCTTTTCGCTATCTTTGTAGTTTGATACCAGAAACCCGCGTTGTTGTGCGGATAATATTTAATATTTATGGTTCATTCTTCCTGAAAGAAAGACAGTATCATCATCATCAGAATGACCCAGGGGGGGATTCGCACCATCCATCCCTGAATTTGCAGTCCAGCAATGTACCACTAAGCTACTGCGCCGGTGATGAGCTGTCGTAATTCCCTTTAAGTACTCTAAGGGGCCTATCTTACTTCACACCACAAGCTAATCTTTTAGTCTTATTAGTACCAGAGTATTTAGTAATTTAGTGGTTGAAATTACATTCGACTGTAACTCTGTAAGTATGAATCGACCCTTAATGATGAATGAATCCATTCAGCTGCCCTATCGACCCCATCCTGATCACTGGCATTCGCTATGCGGCTAATTTGTCCACGGCCTACGCCGAAAGTCACGTGTTCAAGTTTGCCGACCGACCAGCCATTTGGTTCTTCTGTCAGATTCAGATGTGCATGCGGACCACCAATCTCTGTGTCGGGGTTACGGTAGGTGGCCTGGATTTGCCGGATTAGTATTGGATTAAACGGATTAGGTTGAAATTTGATTGGTTAATAACACGGTAGGCCTGATGATCTTGAATTAAATAATCGCACAAAATAATCCTCTCATATTTCAGCTTAAATTCAAAAATTTGTTTTTGGGATTTTTATCTCTACATTCTCTACAAATTTGTGTTGAGCAGTTTGAACTGAAAATTCGAATTTGTAAGTAGTCTTCTATAAAGAGAAATGATTTTGCGAATCGATTTATTATTTAATCATGCTGAATATAAATTTGCCGTTATGATCTTGGCGTTTTGATTGCGATTATTTATTTGTTTATTTTTGTGGTGTGAAACACTGTCAAAATTGCACTTTTAATAACCCAGCTTGAAATATACATTTCAGCCACCCAGCTGTACCTATTTTTCCGGTAGTTTCCAGTCCGCTGATTCGCACCGTAGCTGAGACAGTCAGTTCGAATCAAATTCAGCGAGGAAAATCCGTCGAACTGAATCCGAATCATTCAAATTCGGCCCACGATTCCAATGATATTTTAAATTTCGCCACTTCTTATGATTACTATGACACAGCTCCGATTGAATCCGACTTTCAAGAAGTGACAAATTTGGGTCTGGTTTTTGAAGAAGACGACACAGAAGGAGTGGGAATCGATCCCCGGCTATCCGGATCCGAAGGCAATGCTAGTAGCTCCGACAATTCGGAGTTACCGTTGATTGGCACAGCGAAACAGAAATCAAAAAATGCTCGTCGTAGAAACCAGAATGAGTCGGCAGAAATTTTCCCTGAGTATTATTTCGGTCGAAGAGTTGATCCGGAATCAGTTAATCCGGACCTGATTAAGAAGATTAGTGGGGAGATTAAAAGGGTAGCCTGGAGGCTCCGGATCCGGAAATTGTGACCCTGTTTGGTCCGACGGAAACCGGAGAACTGGCCGGACAACTGATTGTGTACGATTTAGACGAGGACCCGCCCAATCTAATGCAAGTCTCCAAGGCTCTAGTTGGAGGTAATTCGACATAGCTGCAGTACCAACAAAAATTACTTGCTACAGACTACGGAGTTGAAAAAGCGGAGTCAGTCACTTGATTCCGATGTCAAAGTATAGTATTAATATATGCACTTTGACTCTGAAAGCAATTGAGTCCAACTCCACTTTCACTCCAGAGTCCGCAGCAAGTAATGTTGGTCGGTTCAGTAATTAAAAAATATGCTATGTAGATTAACTAATAAATAGCTAATAAAATCTAACTAACATTTGGGTAATATGTAGGTATATTATGTAGGTTTCTGTTTTAGTTTATACAAAACCCCGAATAACTGTACATTTCCACACTCGCAGAAGTCCTGTTACTGTCTTTAGAGAATATTAGAATAGCTAAGTCATTAGTGTAAGTGCGGAGCATTTGGTTTGCCAAACAAGCCGTAGCCGGTACTGGTATAATAGAACCCAAAGAAAAATATTGATGTTTTAACTTCGTACAACTGTGTATTACAGTCAAAAGTGACTTCTGTCCTAAGCTCGCAATCTCGAAAATGTGTAAAAAATAAAAACATTGCATTATTTCGACTTAACAACTGTAACCCGTATCAGTAAGAAAAATGCGCTAGGCGCTGCCTTACACTTCTGTTCATTTCACTGATCAGTTTTTTATTTTTTATTTTATTTTTTAGACGGCAACTGGTCGGATACTTTCGAAGAGGACAATTTTGAATTCAGCCAGTCAGGTGGCCGCTGTTTGATCAGTCCCAGACAATTCGTTTCCCTGATTAGTTTTTTCGGCACCATTGTTTTGCTACTACTGATAACCCTACTGCTGCTTGCCCTGCGACTAAAACAGCAGCAACGTAGCACCAGCGTACAATTGGCCAAAGTTTTGAGCACTGGCGCTAAGCTGCGACAAAAGCTGAGCATGAAGTCACGACAGAAGCCGGAAAAGTTGGAAGCCAAAATTCAAGGATATGAAATTTATGGGCCCGGCCCGCGCAGGCCCGTTTCGTGAAAGCAGCAGTGAAATTTTGAAGTCACAAACTAACGACTAACGACTAAGTGAAGGAAATAAGTTTGACATGGGCTCGCTAAAAAAATTAACTACTATTATGTTCTAATTTTATTTTTTAAATTACATTAACTTTAATAATTAGTCAATTGAGTTTGTACAGTTTCGAAAAATTAAGCATAATAACATGAATGATATATTTATGCTTTCTTACGTCTACTATCTGTAATACCCTTGGTTCCCTCAAGAAAAAATATTTTCTTAAAAATTCAGTGTATCCAAATCATTAGTATAGATAGCATTGACCAATCAAATTATCGGAATCATTATAATTTTTGTTTAGTCCTGTTCTCTTATTTGTCACAGGTACGAACAATTTGGCTACTTAGTCCCAGTCTTTGTACTTTGTGAATTCTACTCAGTGTTATGGTGTTATAAAAGATGTTTACTTATGCTTGATTGCTTCGCTCCAAAACTCCTCAGAAAATAAGTTTTTGTTGAACTGGAAAATTTGTTCAGAATCAGTAAATTTACAAATAAAAATCGATAAATCGATACATTCTTATGATGTAATTGTGTGTTTATTAATTGTTCGTAAAGATGTCTGTTTGTGACCGATTTGGATCAGAAAGCCTGGCCTTTCTCCTTATTGCTGATAAAGAAACACGGAAAATTTGCCAAACATGCTTAAAAAATGCCTATTAATCTCGAAAAATTACACATGGCAGTAAATCTCACATTTAAAAAAAAAATATGATTTTTTTAGTCAAGATAAATTATTTTTATTAATTAATTTAAGAGATAACCGCTATACCCGTTCAATTGAGACCCCGTGTAGACGTTTGGTAGGAGTTAAATTTTGTCTGTCTATGGTCTATACTTTCTTGAAAGGCGGCAAGTTTAGTTTGACTTTACAAAAGTTCGCTAATTAACATTCTTCGCAAGTAATCAAATATCAAACTTTTTTCAAACTTTAGATTACATAATGTCTTGAAAAGTTTCATTATAGTTGACTTCACAAGAAGAGTCGTTTTATACTTGCAGTCATATTTTCCATTAGCCGGTAAAATTATGAACAAATTTCGCCGTTTGCAATTCGTTCCAATTTAGTAGCGTACCGTGAATTTTTTTTGAATTTTTACTGGTGAACGTACATACAGCTGTAAGCATGAATCCACCTTAATATTTATTCTGTACGCTCCTTTAGCTATTGACTTTGTACTATACGTATGTGTTTAAGCCGTCTCTTTTCGCTTTGTGACTTGAATATCAGTTTTATTGGTTCATGTTATCTGTAAATTGACTGTAAGTTTTGCTAAATTGATGATTTAACTGTGATTAATATTATTTTTAATAAGTTCCGACAGCTAGGCAACTCGTGTACTTCCAATGTTATGATTTTCGCTCCTCGAATTTTGATTTCTCTTTATCCGCTAACAAATATTGAAGCATGCAGCTTTATCTGAATTTGCGAAATCAAATCAAGTCTTAAAGTGAACTAAATCCCGAAATTCTAACTGACGTATCCTTGTAAAAGGAATATAACTTACTTTCATTGTAGTTGAAATTTTTTCCTTGACGTTTCGCATGGCGTGTGGGCTTCTTAGCAGCAACGTTTGAATAGTGATAGAATGTAAAGTGTGGGGTCATATGTACATGTACTTGGGGGGGGGGTGGGGGGGTAAAGACCCCCCAAAATTCGGTCCCGGGGGAGAAAGGGGGGGTCGCGCCAGGGGGAAAAGAGGGGGGAGGGTCCCAGCAGGAGCAAAATTTTGGCCAAAATTTGGAAAAATCGGCATTTTTTCGTGAAATTTAAGCGATTTTTACCAAAATTTTCGCCAAAAATTCTCAAATTGGTATTTTCTGGTCAAAAAAGGTAAAAATTACGTCATTTTTGGGATTTTTGGAGGGAGGGAGGGGGTCAAAAATGAGTTGACGCAGGGGAAGGGGGGTCCCACCAGAGGGGGGAGGGGTATTTTGGTGCTGTTACATGAATGTGTGGGGTCAACTTGTTTCAGTTTTTTGGCATAGAACTCCAATCCACCAATCAAGTGAACCACTGATTCCATTTTTATTTTTACATTTTTGGTTTTTTAAGCCATTGAAGTAGAGCCCAAAGTTTTTTTAACTTTCAACTCCAAGCAAATGCTTTTCTGTTTATGTATTTAGTATTTCTTTATATTTATAATTTGTTTTTAGTACTGCTGTATCAGTAAATTTCACATATTGACAAAAATGTGACAAAACATGGCTCTACCTACAATGATGTAATGAGCAACATAAATCAGCATGTTAAGGTCAAGTAACGCTGATTTGAATTATCATTAATTTGTAAAGTATTAAAACACGGAAATATTTTGAGACAGTTAAAATCCCTTGTGCGAATAGAAGCACAAGTAAAAAAATGCTTGACGAAACGTATTTACTTTTACATTGTACACCCCCAAGTTACCTGTAAAAGGTCACAGTTTGCATTTTTTAATACTGGTCCATTACTCAATTACTTTTGTACAGTATACGTTCTTTTATAATGTTTGTTTTCGTTTTTGTTAAAAAGTGTTTGGACATACATACTGTAAAATAGCTGTTCCTTCCGTGTGGACTAAATAAATTAATAATTAGCCATATGGTTAGTTGGTTTCTTTAAACTCTGAAAACTTTTTGTCGGCTTTTGTAAGTGTTAGGTGGAGGTTGGAGCATTAAGCTTAAATATGTTACTTCAAGACTGCACAACAGTAGTAGCTTACAGTAGGCTTGTATTATGTGTTTTGTAACTATTTTTCGCGAAGTCGGTGATTAAATGCTTTCTTTTTATCGTTTTTCACCTACTTTTAAAGGCATTGCAATTACTTATCACGAAGCTGTTTTAGCGTATAGCTGTTCAGTGTTCATGCAACGCCTATAGGCGGAGATATCAACAAATTTGGACGCCTACTCGTGAATGATAGTGTATCATCATTTTTCAGTAAAACAATAGACAATGCACTCTTCACAGTACCAATTAGATTGAGTAATAGCTAATAACTTGTTTGTTTTTCTTGCAGTACTAACCGGCCCGAGTGTAAGCTGGTACTGTTGCGTGAATTAAAATCTAACCAAACCTGAAAAATCTTGTTTATTGGCAATTGTATGATCTGTTTGACTTTGAGTGGGAGTATATAATCCTGCCTTCTGTCGTTGTTCGTCCATTTGTAAACTTCACTCGGAAGGCGTGTCAGGATAATTAGCAAACCGGGTGACATGTGAAGTTCATTATTATTGTCATTAGAAAAGCTATGGTTTGCTTTTCACTTATTACAGAACAACCCGTCATCTGTGAAGAGTTGCTTAGGCGAAATAAGTATATATTTGTGAAAGATAGTATGGTTAGGTCCTACTATCAAAATAATTTATTTCGAGTCGAGTATTTGCTCACACCTACTTCACCAATAGCTCTGGCTTAAATTCCTTAAATATATTTAAATCTGCTGTACCAATGAAGATAAGCGCAGTTGGCTCTTATTTAGTTGGAAACGGAGATATAACGAAGTTGGCCTACACCAAATCAGTTATTGGCAGCGACTACGTCAGTGTCAGCACCGTCATTAGCTGCCGGACGTCTTGCCATTTTTCAATCAGGTGGACGTACTCTCTAACTTTTCTACTAGGTGAATGAGTCATATACTCATATTACTATTGATTGATTACTATTACTTAATGACCGGGTCTCAAATCTTATGTCTAAGCATGCAGTTTTTGCAAGTTGCAGTTTTTCCGAACCAAAATAGAATGATTTTTCAAGGTTTGCTGAACTTGCTGTCTGATGATTTAACCTAGACCTCTGAACTACCAGCGTAGAGTGAATATATTCATTATGTACTTTGATTCCTGAATCAAGTGACTCCAACTTGTCTTTAACTCCGTAACAGGTAATTTTGGTCGGTACTGTGCAATGGTTCATGACAACCGAAAAGTGTATACATCTTATTTACGCCTTTCCATCATTTTCGTAGATACGAACAGCGTCAAAACGATCAATATTTCTTAACCCTAGACCAAAAGAGATTTGGTTACTCGTTTAATAAGAATATTAGGATTTTATATGTCTTGAAAGCAACATATTTTGGTGTGGAATATCAAGAACTTTCAAAAGCGCAAAAGTCAAACTAATCAGGTTAATGCTTCAATAACTTTGCTGATTACCTACCCATTCTCAAAGAAAGTTTAGAGTTTGTTTCCCGCATTGAAGCAATACGCTGAAGGGGTAAAAACAGAAAGCTTTGCTGGAAAGTATTTTTGTCTAATTAGTTGAATTTTTTCCACTTATGAACATATATATTTTCCACAAACTGCGCGGAAATACTATATAATTTTGAGGATATAGATGCTGAAGGCTGTTTTCAAAACTTTATTTTGCACTATGTGTTCTGCGCTCTTTTAAACGAAGCTATCAGATGCAGAAAGTTTTGTTCGTAAAAAACAGTTGCTATCACCGAGTTGAAAATATTTTACCATCCATGTACGCATATTGAGGTCATGATGCTTTTTGGATCGTTGCTGAACCGTTTTCCTGGACTATATTTCTGTCTAACAAGTTCATTTTTGGAACTATTATATTAAAGTTAAAGTTAAAGAAAAGTTGCACAGGAGAATTTTTTGTTAAATCTTGGCTGTATTTATCAACATCTTCTTTTCAATGGCTATACCCTTAGCACACGGTTACACTGTCTAGTATTGATTTTGTGGTTGAAAGAATTTGACCTGAAAACTATTTAAACTTTTTTATGTTTACCAAGTCAGCATAAGCCCTAAAGCCCTGTAGTTAATTAAACTTTTATCCTCAGTTTACGCAGCAGTGCACTAATTATTATTTCTTGTTTCGAATACATCTCATCAAGGGGTCTTGATATTGCATCAGGATTTTGGGTTTTGTTCTCAAAGTCAAATATTTCCGGTGTTGAACGATAGTAACTTAATATCAGTTTGATTTCCTCTGGATTAAAATTCTATTTCTAAATCCATAAGCTTGATTGATGCGTTTTTCAATGTGTTGTGAAACGCACTAACGCAGTTTGTAAAAACGATAGTTGCAAAGATTACATGCCCATGGAGAAAAGTAGGATAACAGTGTCTGACTCTTCCATGAGAGTGAGACACTATTATGTATTCCTGCTGGAAAGTATTCATATAATATTATGTGTAGGTTTCCCACATTTACATACACACCTCGATGCGGTATGCGGTGAATGCAGAATGCTACATGCATACATAGCATTCTCATAGATGTACATAGGGGGGGTAGGGGGGATATCCACCCCCCCACCCCCTGAGCGGGGTCGGCACCCCCCCCCCCCCCTGCGGCCAAAAAAGTACCCAAAAAATGAGTTGAAAATCGATAAGTTTGTGAAAATTTGTGAAAAATGGCCAAAACTAGGGATCACCCCCACTTGCGCCAGGGGTCGGGCACCCCCCCCCCTCACAGATTCACCCGTGCATCTCTGAGCATTTTATGTTTTAATTTATAAGTTATAGCATACAAGTTTTTTAAGACAGCCTCTTTTTAGTCTGTTTATTTGTTGTATTTGTATCAAACATATCATACCTGTCTTGAAAAAACAGTGCAATAACTAACGTCAATAACTAAGTGCACGCTGCTAGACTCAGAGTGTGCATCAGTTATTGCACTGATGTTGGCGTGCATCTTAGTTATTGATTTATCGCACTGTATATTTCAAGACAGACATAAGTATATACGTTACATCACTTTGGTGCACTCAGCAACTATTCGCACTGGCACGTAAAGCCCGCGTGCATAAACTCGTGCGCACTTGGCGCTTCACGTAACAGTGCGTATAAATTGCTGAGTGCACTCTATATCGTGCTATAACTTACACTTAAACTGCACTCAGCTTATACTGCACAGTGCACAGCCAGAGAATCGATTTACAAGTCAGTTACAGCACTAGTGGTTGTGCTAAAAGTAATTGATACGCATGTGTGAAACGCACTCGTGCGCTTTGCGAAACACTCGGAGTTTTACAAAAACATGCGTATAAATAAATCACTTCTAGCACGCCCACCAGTGCCATAACCCACACTTATACAGTTCAGTAGATAGTTTTACACCGAGAAATAAAAAACTTTTTTCCATTTATACTAATCCAAGACCAAAAACTGTGAAAGTACTCATGGCATGAAATTCGGATCATGCCTCGTATGTTTAAAAAATGTTTCTAGATACATAGGTACTTTTGTGCGTATGTGTGCAACGTTGCGTATGATTTCATGGTTTCATTGAGGTTAGCACAGTTAGGACACGGTCAAGTCTCTGACAGTTAGTCACCGCGAAGCGAAGTCAATAAGAACTGGGGCCGCAATATAACACATCTTTTGATAAAATCATTAGATAACTGTCTCAATCATTCCTAACTGTCTCAATATGCAGGCCAATTTCCATTAATATAGGTATATTATGAAGATTTTTTGTGATCTACGTAAAGTACTATTGAAGACTGCTTTCAAAAATTGTCCATATGTTTTACACTTCTAGCAATCGTTTTTTTTTCAGAAAAAAAACATACGAACGTGTTATATGGGTTCTGCTAAAAATAATTCTCTGACATTTCGTTGCCGAATAGGAATTATAAATATTCATGTGAATAGCATATGACAATGTCCAGCGACAAGAAAAAAGACAAAAACAGAAAAAACCTCTAAACTTACATAGAAACTTAGAAAATGTTTTAAGTTCTAAAAAAGGGGCCAAGTTTTGAACATACGTATTTTATCGATCTGATTGTCTGATAATCACCCTAAAACTCATTACAAAGTGTGATGCTTCTTGGCTAAGCAGTCAGGCACGAACAATGGATGAGTTAGTAAAGCAGTTATTAGGGACACATAATTGTTTCCAGAATAACAATAATAATGAAAGTAATGATGACGTTGTCTGATTGATTGACGTGTTTTCTCCGTGGCAACGACAGTCCCATGTTCGGTTATAAAATCCCACATTTGATGGTTAAAACTGCGCAGTGGTTAAGACCGTAGACTGCAAAGCTGTTTTTCCTGTTGCGCCACAGCGCAAAAAATACTTTATACTTGGTTTGTATAGAATCTGCAGAATCTTCAAATAGACAGACGTAACTGTTATTTGCGGTGGGTTGACTTTTCAGTGTTAAATAACATTGGAAGGTCTACCCTTCCCGGGTTAACTAAATTGTAAGGCCTTTCTTACCACTGTTAAATAACACTGGAAGGGCTACAGAAAGGCAGTACTTGATTTTTTAGACTTCCTTTTTCAAGCTGTGCAGCAAGTAAACAAAATTTATTTGTTGGGGTGGAATCGAACCACTACACAGTCGCTTAGAAATAGAATGCTCTACCGTCTGAGCCAACCTGATTCAACGGCAGACAAGTCCTGCAAGTTGAAATAACGACATAACTAATCAAGTACTGTGGACTTCACTCAAACATTCAAAATCAGCCGCAGGTTTTATTACATAAAAGCAAACATGTAAACTATCGCAAAGAACGCTGGAAAATCATCTAACATGCTAAATCTTTTATTGGTGGTTTATTTGCACTTATAATTATGTCTGCAAAAACTTTATCCAAGGACACAAAAACCTTGTACCGTTTGTTATTATAATCAATACTTGATCTTCCTTCCTACTTCATTGGCTCATTGATTGAGTGCAATGTTTCTCGCTGTGGGTGCGACCAACATATATATTTGTTCCTTCTAGAGAAGGAACTATTGTTTTGAAACTAACTGTTCGCAGCGTTAAACGCTGCTGAGCAGGCTGCATAGCCTGTATGTTTTGTGTGTGTTTTCAGCCTGGGAGTTGGCTGCTGATTTTTGTCTGCGTATATCCATGAAAATCAATAATCGATGTAGAGTGTTTTGGTTTAACGTTTTCAGCCTCGGCACCGTAATGTTTCACCAGGACTATATAAGAGACCCTGGATAACACTGTTTATCGCTTCTTGGAGCTGATGTGCTCAGCTCAGATCAAAGCGTAATTGGGGCCGAATGGCTCGCTGCAGCGGGATGCTTAACATCCTGCAGCACCTTTTTGTAAATGTATATACGTAGTTAGGATAGTTTACGAAAGTAGGTAGTACATAGTTTAGGATACGCAGTGCAATTTAGAATAAGCTAGGTAATAGGGTAAGTACCTAAATTACGCAGTGTAGCCGTAGCGTACAGTAGATGCAATTCAAGTAAACTTGAAAGGTAGACACCGGGGAAGGAACATTGCCCCTTTTGGGGCCTACTTGTTTAGTTTGATTTGATTTGATTTGATGCGGGCCTGTCAACAAACTGTCAATTGATCTGTCGCATCCAGTATTTAAATGGTTGTTTATCGTTTAGAGTTTAATGCTGACATCGCAAAAAGTCATTTTTAACAAATCTAAATTTAGCCTACTTAAACTTGTCAAATCAAGTTTACTCTATCTAATCAACTTGTCAAAGGACTATTCATTATATACATATTTTTAACTTGATAAATACTTATTAACTTATCAACTTATTAACACAAGCGTTACTTCTAAGTATTTCAAAACAAATTAGGATTGGTCTGTTGTTTACAATATGATCACCATGGATTTGCATTTGCTGATTAAAACGGTTGTGTTTTTCGTTACAGACTTCTGTGCGTGTTATAAAACTTTTTTGAATATTACGAGGGTTGACTACACTATTCAGTTATGAGTTAAAACTACGTATATGAGTTTGAGAAACAGTCTTGTTTCATGTATACTATTTATAGGTACTTAAGTTAAACAGAATATGCTAACTTAGGTTTAGTTAAGTAACTCACTTTTTATGATTAAATACGATTATAAACTTTGAGGCACTTCAAAATTATTAAAAATGTCCATGTCAAGTAGATCATGATTACATTGTTCTAAAATTTATAAAAAGATTTGTTCAAATTCGAGGAATAATATTCCCCACAGGGTTGATATTGAAATTTTTAGATACCGATTACATTTTTGATATTTTATATTCATATAATTCAGAAATTACCAAAAGAAGACTCAAGCGTAAATTATACGGTTTGTGTTGTGTGGGTTTAAAATTAGAAATTCTATATCTATTTCACCTTAATTATGGCCTGGAAAAAGAAAATCGCTTTAGGCCTAGAAGTTTAGTGTTCTGCTGAAATCTCTTTTCCAAATTAGATGCCTACAGTACAGGTGCACTACTGTCTGTATGGAGATATATGTCTAGGTAAATTATATGCTCATTTTGTTTACAGTTTGTTAATCCAAAAATCGACCAAAAAAATTGATTTTTCTATAACGATTACTTTTGACAACTTTCGAATAATCCATTTTTAACGCTTTAGTGCCTTTTTAATATAAATATGCCCGTACTTTCATGAAATAGTTCGACACTAGGGCTGGGCACGGTTACAAAATCACTATCCGAGTACACGGTTAGTTTAGAAGGCTAGTAACCGCGTGTACACGCTAACTAACGGTTACTGCAATTATCCGCGTGTACACGCTAAATATTCGTGTAACCGTGTAACCGTTTACACGCTAAGTATCCGTGTAGCCGTTTACACGGATACTAACCGTGTAAACGGTTACACGGTTACTAACGGTTACTAAACGGTTATACGGTTACTAACCGGTTACACGGTTACTAAACGGTTACACGGTTACTAAACGGTTACACGGTTACTAAACGATTGGTTACTAAACGGTTACACGGTTACTAAACGTCGAGAAGCAGAGGGGGAGGAATGACCAAGGGAAGATACGAACCAACCATCTCTAGATCTGCAGACCAGCAAGCTACCATATGAGCTACTGGGACAATGCTGAGCTGTCAGTATAAATGCCTTTATATATCTTGAAGACTATAGGGCTTGCACACACATGCGTATGTGAAGTAACACACAGGCAAATCGCTTGCGCATGATTGTAGGCTAATTTGCATAAATCCAGCAGCCATACGAACATTTTCCTTAACGGGTACACAAAGTCGGAAAACGGATAGTGTAACCGGTTACACTATCCGTTTAGAGTAACCGTTTACACTATCCGTTTAGAGTAACCGGTTACACTATCCGTTTAGAGTAACCGGTTACACTATCCGTTTAGAGTAAACGGATACAGTATCCGCGGTTACTGTGTCTTAACGTGTACACGCTGTAACCGCTAAGTAACCGCGGATAGTGACCCCTAACCGTGTACACGCTAAGCTTAGCGTGTAAACGGTTACACGCGTGTACACGGTTCGTACCGTGTAACCGTGCCCAGCCCTATTCGACACATCTATAGCTTTTGTCGAGTATTTTATGACTACATAAACGCAATAATCAACCCAAAACGAACCAACCTATTCGAGAATTTTATCGGCTTACCCTTAAGTCCATTACGAGCCTGGAAACTATGTACACAGCTAAATTTCAGTCATACACAAACACGAGTACCACAAGATATATTTAATTAATATTTATATTTAATATTTATATTTATATTAGAGTGCCAAACTCAATACGAAGAAAGGCACACCTAATTCATATCCGAAGATGGTTGGGTGATATTAGGTCCTCGATTTTGAGAAATCGGGCCTACCATTTCAGAGACTTCAGTGTTGAAAGAAAGAAATTGGGGCACCACGAATTTACTCTATGTAGGTATTCATGAATGCTAACTAACCACTACACCACTACTAGTTAACACTACCTACGGCCCCTATTTTACGTAGCGTAGGCCTTTTTTATTTATGTACAGTCTAATATTTTGGCAACTTGTAACAAACATTTTTGCAACATTTTGAAAATTTGCACCAAATAGCCGAGTGAAAATTATAATATTTTTGTCTATGTTGCCTTAGGTGGTTTTACGTTTGTGCAATATTTAAAAACAAGTAGAGACTGCAAGGCAAGAATTTTCCCGGTCTGATATTCAGTATTAAATTAAGTAAATTCGGAACTGAACCACGGAAATAAACAACGCCCACGTTTCTCACTGTTGTGCCCCAGGCTATCTGATTTCGCGCAACTTTATTTTTTTGATATGTTCTTTGTCGCACGCTTCCGGCTTGGTACATATCTCAATAACAAATTACCAATGCTTTCTACTTCTATTTAGTTTGCCAAATTGTTGTTTGTTTGTAGTTTAAACCTGCCCTAAAGAGAGGTATTGAAAACGGATAAGTACATAAATAGTTCTGATAAAGACCTCATTTTTCACTATACATAATTGATATCTAATAACTGAACAGCGGTTATATCTGGTACAAAAAGTAGCAAATGTCATATGCATTGTTTTTGGTTTAATTTAGGATTATGTTCCATCAAGGCTAGTCGAAAACAGGAAGGATCTGATTTCAAGATCTTATTGGCGGAATTTACATTTTAAAATTACTCTAATTGATAAGTTTTTACAATTTCTAAATTAGGAAGCTTGAAGTGAAGCGTTAAGCTTCACGTTAACGTTATACTCACATTTAGTTTTAGCTAATTTTTTGTGAAAATCTGTAATTAAATAAACTTTTCATTTCGTAGTGTAGGTAGACATAGAATGTTCTGAAATCTAGCTAATTCGTTTGCTGTTTACATTGCCTTTTAAATAATTAAAAAAGACCAGAAAAGTTGACAAGCTGTTGTTAAAACTTTTTGCCATGAATAATACACCATTCAAAATTTATCCAGGGAGCAGAAACCTGTTGGCAAAAGATATTCAAGCCGACAAAGTTTCCGAATTTCCCCATTTGTTTGATGAAGGTCAGATTCCGAGTTGGCTTGTTCCAACCATACAGTAAATATTTCAATGGTAAAACCGCTTTTTTTCACTGTTGACTTTAGTTTCATGCGGAGGAGGATCTCATTGTAGGTCAATGTACCTTACATACAGTACTGTGCAAAAAAGTTCCATCTCCATCAGGATACGGCAAGCGACGCAGCAAAATTGTTGTGTTATATGTTAGAATGTCTAAAGGCCTATTCATTCACACGAGGGAGCAGAGCGGGCGCATCAGCCATGGAGCAAAATGCGCCCTCGTGTGAATAGGCCTTTAAAGGCAAATTTTTTAAATAAAGTCTACAATGGAGCTCAAATTTTAATCATTGCTCCCAA
>JASANF010019043.1:0-12443 GCA_030248245.1 Trissonchulus sp. WLG1_4 | reverse complement strand
CTGTCCTTGTCAGTCCTGTCACGGTCGCCACTTGTTATACCGCGAACCACGGGGCTCTTGGAGTTTGGGCCGAAAAGGCGAGGGCCAGAGGGCAGGAGTAGACCGTGCGCCCGAGCCCAAGTGGAACGCGCTATAACGGTGAAAACCGGGGCAAAGTGCCCTAAATCGCTCAGAAATCTGCCCTAACTAGGTCCGGGGCACACACACGAATTCCCCAACAAATAGCCACAAAGCCCTACTACTTTACCACTACCACTACTTTAAACTCTATGGTCAGTAGTATACAATATACATATATGAGAGAGGGGGATGGGGGGACCCACCGTTACTTTAATAGTGCTCTGGACTTCTAATATTAATCTTAATAATGAGACCTAAAAAATTTGTTAATATAAATATTAATGTTAATAGAAGCGCGATTTCATTTTAATTTTAACCTTCATATAAATAGCCTATCAATTTTTTTAATATTATTATTAATATAACTAGTTTTTCTCATTTTATTTTTGATATTAATATAAATAGAAGCTTAAAATCTTTAATATTAATTTTAATATTAATACAAGTCTAGTGTGTCTAGTTTAAACTAGTTCGACCAGGTCGTATTTATTTCAGTGAAGTCTGCGTTATGTTACATTATTTGAAAAATGAGCAAAAAAATATTGTTGTTTGTGTTTATATATTTTTGCCTAAATTCAATTGTTTTGGGATTTGATCACCCATGGTGTGATCTGTACAGTCAGCCCCTTTTAGAAAACTTTTCAGGGGCCATAATTTTTGATACGGTAGTGGTACAATAATAATTTTAACGTCATGTGTCAGGAAATTGTTAGAGTTTTTAAATGGTGGGTTACATTACCGTGTCACGTGAGCGTTACCCTGAGACATTTATTTCGGGGCAATCTGAAGCGCCATGTAGTCATGTGACCCCTCTTTCGAAAGCCCTGCCCATCAGCAATCCAATGATGCTATTTTTGTGTCCGTCCTAATTATTAAAGGCCAGTTATGGCGCCTTTAAGGATATGAAAAAAGAACACTTTTCGAAATGTAGTAATTACGATTTAATTATGATAACAGTGTTGTATGGGGTGAAACCCTTGTCATAACTTTTGTTATGGTGTCGCAGAAACTTGGGAGTTTCACCATTTGATTGGTGAGACAGAGCGCTTTCGATTGATGGGTCACGTGACCTATTTACAGCAAGATGACGTAGTTTCAACCTCGGCGCCCAGACGCTTTTTATCAAAAAAATATGCATCTTGCGACGCTTACCACAGGTTGTACTACATTTTTGATAATTATCATGAAGGAACTGTCATTATCATAATTTTTAGTATAGTTCATATTATGTAAATATTATGTAATGTTTTTCGGGGGGTTGGGGGGGTTCGCCTTCTTTTTTTTTTTTCCTTTTGGCGGGTTTTTTTTTTTTTTGTTCCTTTTTTGGTTTGTCCCTGTGCTTTGTCCCGCGCGGGGTCCTGTGGTTTGCGTGTTTCCTGCCGTTTTGCAGTGCCAGTTTTTGCGCGTTTGCTAGTCGCGGGCAGTTTTTGACTATTTTACTGCTTTGCCTTTGGCTACGCGCAATGATTACAATTTAGTAATGGATGCACTGGCGTTGCAATTTCAGCCTCCACATCGTACGCACGCTTATCGATCAGAACTAGCCGCCTGCCGACGGCAAATAGACGAATCGGTGCAGTCTTTTGCCACAAATGTGAAACGGTTAGCATTTTTTGCTTATGCTGAGCAAGGTGAATTTTGTGCTGACGCAGTAGCCCGCGATCATTTTATTGACCGTCTCGATGACAGGGATGCTTGTGTGACAGTGAGGTGGGTTGAGGCGGCTTTGCTGAGTGGCGCTGTCGCGGAAGTGTTCAAAAGCTATCGAACACAGTGAGCGGCGTCAACTGCGTAAAGTGTCTACTGTTTAAGCGAATTTGAACCAAGGCGGCATCAAATCAAGGCGAGGTATTGGTTATGGCCACGTATAAAGCTGCAGCAGCCAATGAAACTTTTGCTGGGCCTAGCAGGACCGAAACTTAGTTAGAGTCGGTTCTGACAACCCAAAACAAATAAAATTATTGGCCAAACAAGGTGAAACGCAAACGCAACTTTTACAGACTGTGTTGACAAAATTAGAGCAAGTCGGTATTTGGTCCGGGTCTGGGAGTGGTGCTATAACTGGCGGCTGTAGGGGGCGCAACAGTGGTGAAATCAAATGTTTTAATTGTGGGGCGGTAGGCCACAGGGTTAGCGATTGCAGGTCTGCCCGCTCGAGACCGAAGACCTCTTCTCGGTCGGGAAACGGGAACTAGCTGGCATTGTGGGTAGTGTAGTGTCGGAGGCCCATTTGTGGATGAGCAATTTGAGATTGCCGTATTCTACTAATTTTATGAAATTCAAAAAAATGTACTGTAGCTTGGTATTTTGTGTTCTATCTATAATTTCACTCGTTTTATGCACTGTTAATCAAAATACTCGAACCATATCGATTGATTGGACTATTATACTTTCTGCGGATATTTTTGCGATAAATTGTCTCCATCAGCAGAATGTGCTAAAGTTTACGACAATAATCTGTATGTCAAATGGCTTAATTTTGAACATGACTTTATGAACAATGTTAACAACAAGCTATTGTCGGCTAAAGCTGCGCGCTTGTTCTTGTTGTGCCACAGCACAACAGGTCTCTAATTTTGATTTTTGGCGGAATACACTGGGCTTGTAGTGCAATGTACGTCTGTGCGTTAGTTTGCTTTGCATATTAGAGCTACTGCGCGAGCGTCACATCATTGTCTAGTGCAAAAATTACACTGTAAGCAGGAAAAATGCCAATGTGCGTTTGTTTTGTTCATGTGTGTCACATAGTGCGCGTGTGTCACATTGCTGATAGTACCAACATTTGACCAAATAATTTTGTTGGCAGCATCTTATATTTCCTGTGAACTGTAGTCATTTTTGGTCATAAAAGAATGAATACACTTTTCACTCATCAAAACAACCCATTCCTACATAATTTGTTGTAAGATAATTAAAACTACTTCCAGTTTTTGCATAATCAACTTATTGTAAGATTGCATAAAAACGCATTGAACTTTTGCATACACATTTTACAATAAGAAAATTATCTGCTGCACAACAGGTTTTAGCTGACCTGCTGGTCAGCTTACTTGAACATAATTCTTAATACTTACTGAAGGTTTTGCCGCAGGTTGGGCTTGTTTTTAAATCGCAGTTTGTTCGACGAAGCGATAAGTAAGTCGTGATGTACTTCTGTGCAGTACAAATTAGACATAATGCGGGACCACTTTTTTGGCCGCTCAGTTTTGCGGTCCGGCCGTGTCAACAATGTGGTGGGCTGTGGTGACAATTCTTCTACAGCAATAGATCGTCGGGTTTAAAAATGGCGTTATTTTTAATAGTATTTTTATTAGTTGTTTAAAAGTCAGTCAATAAGCTGTCACCTTGTCAATGACGGGCAATGTTACTTATAAGTAACACTGGAATTTATGAATTTGATATGTTTTACTGAACTCTAGCTTGAAAACTGCATTCGTATTTAATAGTATGTTTAAACACTATCCTATTTTTTGTGATAATCATAATAATAGGGTGAGGTGGCTCTGGAAGGGTTGGCGTTGATGTTCTAAGCATGAAATAACGTTACGTTGTGATGGACGTGACCCGGTTCTCCAGTTTAGGGTCCTTAAAGTTGGAGTTACTTTTTTGTCAAAATTAATTTTACGTTTTTCGGTACATAAGTCAGCGGTAACCTATAGTTTTTATGGTGTCAAATGAAACCTATTCTGATATCCTAATTGACGCCAAAAACTAGAACTTCTTACCAGTTAGCTAAAAACAGTTATGGCGAAAAAGTTTTTACGTAAATTTAATATTTTTCAACAATGTCACGCAACGGCTGTGATACCAATGATAACACAAAAAAAATGCTTCCATAAAGTCGGCCATATAACTGTGCTAATTACATAGAACAGCTTGCACCCAATCAATGACTATGGCGCCAGAAATATGTGTCTAAACCTGAAATTTATTCTAAAATTCTGTTTTGCGTTTTTACACTTTATAAGTCAGCGTTAACGTATAGCTTTTTTGGTATCAAATGAAAGCCCATATCTTGTTCTATGTAACTGCAAATAGCAGAACCTTTAAAGTGGTCCCTGAAAAATGTTATGACCGAAAGTTCTTCTTCAAAACAGTTTGTTCGAAAAAATTCCTCCGCAGCTACTCACACCATATACGTAACCAACAAAAGTTCGGAATTATTAAAATTGTTATAACTTCCCTCAACGTCGGCGTAGAAACATAAAACTGACGGCATTATACTCAAAATTTTAGGCGCTTTAAACTGACACCTTACTTGACGTTGACCGACGTAACGTCCAATCAGCACGGACTAATAATTAATACTGACCGTTGGTCGATATTTACATCATAATGCAACCTATCAGTCAATAGCTTTTGACAAAAGGAAGCGGATAAAACTAATTTTACGTCGATACCTTACCCGTAGCAAAACTTATGGCTCCTGGAACATTTTCTTTTTGTTGACTACCTGTAATCACCCCATATGCGATCAAATCGCATTGTAGGTACTTATCCACAATTAATAGCCGCGTTTAATATTTGGAAAATTAATATTTGTGCCTGCCAAAGTACTTCCATTTACTTCCCGCATTAATATTAGAAAGTACTTGCAAATTCCTCCCTAGTGACTTTTGTGTGACCTTTGTAAGTCTTTACTCAATTGATGTACACGGCTGATAACGTGTCCGCACAATGTCGTTAAAATTAAAGTAATTTAAACTATGAAAAAAAGTATAAAGAAATATCAAACAATTCGACTCAAGTGTTACCACGAACGAAAACACTAATTACTCGAATTCTCAATTTAAACCACCGTTTAAAGATTATGTTTTTACTATGCCCCCTGTTTTTGTGTGATATGGTGTGTAATGACGGCGTATTTTCATTCTCTCGACTTTCATATGCTCGACAAAAATGTAACAAATTTCCAAAACAGCCCTACGTTAGTTTGCGATTGATCGACTTTCGCATAGTTCGAATTATGTCAAATTCAACATTAAATTTATTATTTAAATTCAATTTTAGATATAATAATTCTAATTCAAATTAATACTAAGAATAAATTAACTCAAAGTCTAAAATTTGACGCGAATCGGAGAACCTACAATTTTCACTTATACAGGTAGCCCCCCTTAAAGTGTGTGTGTTGGTCATAAGGCAGCCGTGTTTACATTACAGTAAAGGTCACTAGAAAGGAAATTGCAAGTACTCTGTAATATTAGTGAGGGAAGCAAATAGAAGTAATTTGGCAGGTACGAAAAATTACTATCCTTAATATTTCCTCTGGAATATTGACAGCCAGACCTCACAATGTAATCACTTCTTACTCAGCAGAAGAGCTTGTTACAATTATAGTCAATTAGTTAAAGTCACTTTCACCTTTAGTCAAGAGCCTCTGCGTTTAAAACTTTAAACTAACTAAACTTATTTTTAATCGGATATGGGGACTGGCTTATCCGGCTAAACAAACTGAAGTTAAGATAAGTCAGGACTTAATTATGGTCCAAACCTTTTGCTAAACCACCCCTGGACTGAACCGATTTAACTTATACGGTTAACATTGACGTGCATATGTAGTTTAAGTTAGTATAGTTTGACTCAAAAAGCAGTGTGCTAAAAGTTAAGTATATATGTTAAGTCAGTTTAATGACAAAATTTAGTAATGACATTCTAAGCATGATTTCAAATTGTTTAAACAAAAGTTACTCCTTAGTTCTTAGACCGGTAAAAGAAGGACCTATTGGTAAATATTCGCGAAATTTATGAAAATAGCTACGCATGACACTGCCTACACTAAACACTGGACGATAATATCATTATGATACTGTTAAACTTGAGTTAGTCAGGGGTTTTTGTTCCTTCTAGAGAAGGAACTATTGTTTTGAAATTAACTCTGCGCAGTGTAAAAGTAGCAGCTACATGCTGTTATGCGCATATGATTAACACGTAAAGTCAGTATGGGAGCTGACTGCTCTTTTTTTTGAAAACGTACTTTACTTTACTCTCTTTTGTAAAAAACACTTTTTCAGTGATCTTAACTTGTAATTTAGATTGATTTCTGTTCTTTAAAATTTTGTGGGCATTGTAATGTTTCAGACAAAATACATACAATTCACGTGACTGTCTAGACTATTATCTGTTTCCCAGTTTCAAACTTCAAAATGTGGCATAAGCTCTAGTTCTTCAGTTAGTTAAAGCAAAGTTAGTGTAGGGTAGGATTATTATTATTAAAAAATTTTAATTATTATTTTGAATATTTAATATGCGCATATTAATCATGTTTCTTTCCAGAAGCAGAGACAATTAAACATCACAGCAATAGAAGTAGCGTGGCCGAGTGGTCAAAGGCGCTATCTCAAGAGGATGGTTCAAGATGATTGTCTTACGGCATGGGTTCGACCCCCACAGTTGCATTTTTTCCAAAAGAAGTAGTTAGCTACTGTTGTCTGCAAAATATGTTTTAACTAAAATTTTTGTCAATAAAGTGAACTGAGTTCTAAAATCAAAAGTAGTTTCGGCAACTAGTACATGTGTCTGGCCAACTTTTTAAGTTTTTACAGCAACTCAGTATGTCTTTATGTAAAGCGCTGGTATGTAATATTAAGAATCGCAATGCACACTGAAGTCGAAGCTGAATTTGGCGAAATGTGGGTGACAAATATGGATTTTTCACTCAACAAAGGAACCTTGCCCCTTTTGGGGCCTGCTTGTTGAAATGACATTTTTAAGCATAATTTTTAAATTGTATATGGGATTAAAATCGCCCCGTTAATTTGGAAAAAATGTAAAAAATAAGTTTGCACACAAACAAATTAATAAACTTGGCAATTTTTTTTAAATCCAAAATAAAATGTTTAAATAACTAGCAATTCTGGCCGCCTTACAACTGCAACACAAATTGACAAACTGTACAGCATGGCCATTAAAGTAAAAATCTATAGTTTGCCTCTTCCATGACGGCCTAGAGTACCTTCCCATCCACGTGTATCAGTGCCCGTTTCAGCATTTAGATCACCGAGAAGTACTAATTGTCTACCGTGAGAGACCGAGCTAGTCACAGCTGTCAGATCATCGTAAACGTCATTTTTCTGTTCGACTGTAGCTCCATTTGTAGGTGAATATGCAACAACTATTGTAGCTTTGAAACCAGTTAGATTGATTTCTGCCACTAAAAGTCGATCACTTACCGGCTCCATCTTTGATATTGCGTTCTTGTATTCTATTCTCACAACAAGCGCCACACCACGTTCTAGTGTATTTCCGCCAAAATAGCCGGTTACGGCCGGTTTCCTGACGGTTTATTTCTATATCTGTAAAGTTCATGGAGCTAGTGTTGACCGATTTTGACGTGACCCGGGTCAGGTAGCCTCAACCAGCTGGGCGCATCTCCAGAAGCGGTAGCCAAATGTTGCGCAGACACCACCCCCAGTGTAGAGATGGGAGCGGCAACCGATACGGCACAGACCCTTCCCAACTGATGTGAGCGGAAACAGAAACTGAAACTAGTTTCAGATTGTGCATGTTTCAATTTTAGCACCTGAAACTTAAAGTGAAACAAACTAAAATTTTGCCGGAGCTGAAACTACAGCTGAAACTGACATTAAAAAGAGCTGAAACTGAAACTGAAACTGAAACTCGTAAGCCAACTTTAACATCACTAATTTTAGCACAGCGCAGCATAGGTCAGAATCAAAGGAAATTTCTGGCACTGCTGAACTGAGTCTGCTAGTTACACAAATACTAAAGCCAGCAGGCAGTCACATTTAGCAACCAATTATCTGCCTGTAGTTTTGAGTGTGAACAGTCAGTAATTTTGAATGACAGCATTAAATAACATGCCTAGTATAAATTGGGCTTTAGAGTCCTGTAGCTACGGTAGTTACTCCGTACGGTCTTTATACAATTTATTACAATATGCACAGATCCAAATGATGCGCAGCAAACAATTTTTCAACTATATGCAACATGAAAATATGTTACAATTTGTCGATCATAAACTTTACCAGCCGTATTGTTGTGTTTGTCAAATAATTCAGAATCACAACAGTTTGATCGATGGTCATTGTGTCATAATTTTATCGTTCAGAAAAACGTTCAACAAAGTTGTCTAATGGTATTATGGCCCACCATGTTTATAGATCTGGAATTTTAGTGTATTTTTGTGTTTCAAAAACTTTAGATAATCATTTGAGTAAAAAACTTATCTGGGATGGCTAACTATTGTTAACTCCTAGGAACATAGTACATTGATAAAAATGTCACTCAAGCTTTGGGTCCTCATTCATATATAAAATTATTTAAAATTAAAAAACATAGAAATAAACATTGTCCCGGGGTTATTTGCTGGCACTTTGTTAACGTTTTAAGTATTGTTTATTATAATTTGATATAGAGTATAAAATTGTACTTACAGTTTAGTGATATTATTTCATAACAGATGAATCAAACAGGGGTGACAGTTTTAACGTAGAACGTAGATAAAAATGATTTGATTCTTTATTTTTTGTATTTTTTTTAAATTATTAGTAATTGCCAATAAGTTTATGAACAAGATCATAATCTCTTTCGTATTTCACAACTTTCTGCCATTATCCTCCCCATACGTCAAATCTTAAAGCTGCTATTAGTGAAAAGACAATTAGTATTGAGCCAGTTGAATTACTTACTTAGCCAAACTATGTATGCATTTGTATAAGTACAAGGACCAGACTGCTTGAAAGTAATTGAGTGCTCGAAGTGCTTGCGATCTATTTCTTAATTTTTCGTCTTCAAACAATCAGTAGAGGCCAGTCGACATTCGCAAAATTATGGAAAACATTTCCTTAAACTTTAAAAAATTAAAGGAATGAAAAACTTGCAAGTAATGAAAGAAAAAACAAACAAAGAAACTAACGAATTTTATTTATAATTCAATATTAAAAAGGGATGGATAGGAATGTGGAACGGTGTATGTTATATTTTCTTGTTTTTCAGTCTTATTTCTGGGCTGTATTTTATGCAAATGTATTTTTGCAAAAGCTTCCCACATTCTGCGCATTTCCCGATCCACCTTGATTTTGGTCTTTGTTCTAAAATCTTCAATACCTTTGTTGACTTCCTGAGCCTTCATATTTAACTGATCGACTGCTGACTTCCACATTCCCTGCGTCTTTGCTTGCCAACTGGACACATTGGCCAAGTGTGGCAGGAAGAAATTTTGCGAGACGTTTAAGTAGATAGTTACGGTTTCCTGCATGTGTTTGCAACTATGTTTAAGCTTTTTATTGTTTGTCCTTGCGCGCATTTCTGCCCGGCGTCCTCTCACATAGTCAGAATACTGAATGATATGGTTCCAAAAGTTGCTATGCTGCTGTTGATGTCTGCGAAGTTCTCCCGAAAAACTATCCAGACGATAACAAAACTTCTTCAGAACGTGCAAAAGCTGCTGGATTTCTGCGATACGCAACAGAAGATGTTTTGCGGCACTCTTGACTATCTTTTGTTCATTCATTTGTTTCTTCGATTTTTGTAGTAAAATTTGTAAATGCTTTGCAAATGCTTCTTTACCTGCCGTTTTAAAGTCCTTAATGTCTTTCTCTCCACGACGCACCATCCTCTGATAGTTCCGAATCTCTCTTTCAGTTCTATTACCTGTATAGCCCATAGCTTCATGAACTTCGTCAGCTATGTTCAAAACCGTATCAAACAGTTCACCGGTTTGGTTTGCTTTTGTCGCAACTGTTTGTATGTCTGCCTCGGTGACATTCAACATGAGGATTAAGTCTGACTTTATGTTTGCCCAATCCTCGTCAGTGTAGACGGCCCTGCTTGCAGTTTCTATCATTGAGTCTATCTTCCAGGGCACAGAGCTCAAAACCGTTTTAATTAGAGACATCTTGGAGTGCATGATGCGCAAGGCGTGGTAGCTTGCGCGGCTTAGTTGGATAACAGTGGCAGCAAATCGGGGCTCGTAGATATGTTCAAACGACTTTAATGATTCGTGTTCTAGCTTGAAGTCCACTTCAGATGACAAAACGACCAGGCGGGCAAGCTCAGGGACCAGCATTAGGGGAATCATTTCATTGAATCCAAGTTTCAAGTCGCGCGGTCCAAGCAACATATTTAAAAACTCAGGGCTGGCTGCAACAAAGCACATACCTACTCTAGGAAGATGAAAACATCGCATGCACTTTTATTTAAAATTTTAAACGCATCAACTCAATGGGTGGTTTCATCACGGTGGTTTAAACCATGTTTTTTTAAACCTGGTTCAAACCATGATTTTCTAAAAAAATTTCACCAAGGTGGTTTAGAACGCTTTTGAATAAAAAACGTATTATTCTAATTTTTGCACTAAGTTCTTGAAACTTGTTCTGTTGGAGTTGATCGCGCGATTTTTGTAATGAAACGTTCTAATAACCCCTTTTTACCAACGTGGTTTTCTTAAACCATGTTTCAACCATGGTTTTACTCCTAATGAAATCAAAACCACGCTCAGACCTGGGTTTCTTGCTACATATGTTTTTTAGTAATTGAATTGGTATATAATACAACATAAGCTAACAAAAATTTTTAACTTTTACTTTGCGATCAGCATTTTTCACAAAAAATTTCAAAGATTCATTCTGAATATATACCTACCTAGTTATTTTTATTTTAAATGAGCCTGCAAAGTTATTTATACTTAATTCAAATGAAGAAACATTTTTCATATTGCCATTTAACCGTTTTCACTGCACTGCTCAAGTAACCTACCCGCACAATACACGTACCAGATAGAGTACCTACGTTTCGAGCCACTTGCCCAGTGCTACAATGGCACAATCGACTCCAAAGTTGCGGATGCTCTACCGCTAATCAGTGTGTCGATTCTCTGCGTAACACACTTTAGTACACATAGTCTCTGATGCGCTGATAAGCAGTTAAAATGTAACAAAAAGTTAATAACTTAATATTAAGTCATAGTAGAATTGCAACAAACTAAGATTTCGGCAAAATAATTCAGTAAGCATCAAGCATTAACTTTTAAGTACATTGGCAGAGGCCATCGTAAACCTGTTGGCCAGCTAATGCAAAATCCCAGGCAAAAGCTTCGGCAGTTTTCAGGTAGATATTATTAAGTGAAGTTTCATTAGTTACTAAAACTAAATCTGAATCTGTACTAAACAATGCTAGGACCTGAGTTGTCGAGTGGTTAGTATGGCAGATTCGTCACCATGAAGCAGCAGGTTCGATTCGTGGTAGATTACTTTTTCAAACTTTGGCATTTTCGAATCTATGACAGCAAGTCAGTGAGTAGGCCTACACAGTGAATGTACAATTTACAAGGCGTTTCAGCGGTGACACATGCAATTCTACGGTGTAACATGTGTAAAACACACTCCCCACATTCAGACTTTAACTCTAGAACTGTGTTATCATGCCAGAATCAAAATTAAAGACCTGTTGGGCTGTGGCCCAACAGGAAAAATTGACAAGAGAGCGTCGCACTCTCCTGCGGTAAAGTGACACACTAATATGTACTCTTGCTATTATATGTGTGTTTTATACGTTACTCATTTTATCACGAATAAACGTCTAATCTTTCTAATTTAGTCATCTGAAACTAGGGTTTTGAAAAACCATGGTTTTAAATTGTTGGCGAAAAGCAGTTTAAACCATGGTTTTTCAAAACCGGGTGTAAACTATGGTTTTAACAAGGTTTAAGCATTTTGATTGCATAATCAGCTCAGACAGCCCATTTTATTTAGAACTTTACGTTAGAAATTGTTCTAATTTAGAATAATTTTGCAACGAAATGTTCTGTCGTACGGGTTTTCTTCAACCAGGTTTAAACCACAGTCATAGTTCAAACCATAATTATTTAAACTTACCGTTATGAAATCCACCCAATATATATGTTTGCACAATAGTGCAAATAACGCCTGTGGTGTGCTACTGTGTGCTATTTGCACTATTTTGATAAAAAAGTTACACTAGAAATGCATATAACCAACCATAAACTGCCAATAATAACACATACCAACGCAAGTGGTCTCTCTTCAGCTGTATCAAAATGCCTAATAAAAATTTAAAAGTATTATTAGTTTTAAAAACTGTTAACATAAATACAGTCCCAAAGTACTTTTAGTTAACTATTTATTATTATGTTTTAATTAGTATGTATGTTTTAAAACTAATTTCAACATAATTATAATAATAGTTGGACATGGCTCTGGAGGTGCAGCTCTTGATGTTCAAAACATAAAATAAGTTTTTATTGTGATAAACGTGACCCGGTTTTCAATTTCAGGGTCAATAAAGTTAGAGTTTTTTATTGTCAAAAATTGTCCTACGTTTTTTGGCACATATGTAAGGCT
>JASANF010019042.1:0-10148 GCA_030248245.1 Trissonchulus sp. WLG1_4 | reverse complement strand
ATGTTTGGTAGTCGGAAGTGACCCTACACGTCTCTATAATTAAAGTCTGACAAACAATTAGGGATAGTTTTTTTTTTTTTTATTGAATAATTTTTTGGCCGTTAAAAACATTAAACTACACAAATTTTGACTTTAAAAAGTAAAATTTTAAAGATAATTGAAGTTTTTTTAAAAAACTAAATTAACTTACTGTAGGTAAGTTAGTCGTTTGAACTCCGAAGGAAAAGTCGTAGAAGAAAAAACTTTTACAATGTACAGGATTTTATATAACCAATTGTACCTTAGACATTGCCTATGCATAGTCAAGATACGTTTTAGTTATAGATCATAAATAAATTCTCACTCTATATAATAAAAAAAGAGACCACTGGTTCAGCCTGCCCTAAGTTTAGCAGAGGCACAGATGGGCGCTGGTTGTTTTTTTTCCACATGTTGACATGCTAAGCAACATTGTGCCATGGCCCAATTAGTTGCGAGCTCTATTCTCTGATTGGCCCCCGCCTGTTCACCGCGCTCCTGATTTCCCTAAAACGGGCTAGGGGGTGAGGTTAAACAACCCATTATTTATTCACAGTCTCCTTGTAAAAACATTCAAAAAGGTTTGCAAATACCTTTGGGGCCGGTTTCGTAATAAATGAAAATAATTGGGTCGGAGAAACTATAAACAAATTCAGAAAATTTTATATCTTGGAAAAGTTTCTCAATCAATTTCGCCGAAAGTTTGCCAAAATATCCCTAGAGGTATTTGCAAACCTTTTTTAATATTTTTGCTAAGCACTGGGCACGGTCATTTCGTTTAACCTCTCCCTCACCGTCAAACCGAAAATTTAGCGGTTAAAAAGTAACCCTAATGAAATTAACCGAAAACGACCTAGGAAAACCGGTCGGTTAACCGATTTACCGCAAAATAAGTTATTAAGTTAACCCTATTTATGCAACGTACTTAACCGTTTAGTTTGGAAAACATTATTTTAGTTGTAGCCTTAAAGCGGCCCGTTTTTAATTAGAGGCATATGTTTTTACAATTTGCACCCATTTGACGCATGTATACTCGGTATCGAAAAAAAAAACATAAATTAATCTCGGTTTTTCTTAGGGAAAAAAACAATTGCCTGAGACTCAGCAGAACAGAGTTTCTTGCGAAAGAAAAAGTTCGCACAAGACCTAAACAACAAAGTCTTAACCGAACTATTCGCCTCAAAAACTACAGGTACAGTACAACAAAAAATGAAGTATTTGCAGGATCCGTGGAAGCAGACCTACGATATCCAAATAAGTGTCCTATGAGCATTTATATTAATTTCATTTTTTTATTTGTTTAACTCAGCCGACTCGGTTCTGAATTGTTCTGCTTAAATTTTTTTTTTTTTTTTTGTTTCGCTAATTTTTCACCAACTTGTAGTTTTGTAGTTTTTTTTTTTTACCCAGCTTCTTGTTATGGTTTTTGCTAATAATGTTTAATGATAATTTTTAAATGAGCTATGCGCAAAGTATTCGTTGTAAGAGTGTTGTGTGTGGAATTAAAAGGTAATGCATTAACGAAAAGGATAATTATGTAACGCTGGGGCGTTGCAGATAAAACAAAAGTTTTGCGAAAAGTCAATATAAAAAAAAATTAAAAACTTTCTAATTGTTTAGACTGGAGGGTTTTTAAAGAAACTGTAGATGAAAAAAAGTAGCTACTGAAAATTTTCCTTGTCATGTGTACGGAAACATTTTTGAAAACACTTTGTATTCTAACTGAAACCTAATCTTGTGTCAATTTATTATTAAGGTTTTTTAAAAACATGCAACTGTTAAGAAAATTATAAGTTGGGAATAAAAATTTTCGTGCCAAAATACAAAAAAAAAAAAAATTAATGTTCAATAGAGAGCAGTAACGATTCTCCTGAAGCAAAAATGCGAAAAAATTATCCAGTTTTAAATACCTATACCAAAATCTGAATTTTTAAATATACCAAACTAAAGCTTATAATACCCTTGTATTTGAGTAAACACGTCAAACAAAATGGTTAGGTAGGAACAATGGTTTGCTAATGGGCTAGTGCCTTAAAAAGTTAATGCATTAACCGAAATACCAGTCCCCAAAAATATGAAAAAAAAAACCGTGCCCATGCATAGTTTTTGCAAGCAAACTATGAATAAATAATGTGCTATTAAGCTTTTAAAAAAAACTCAATGCTTATTTATAAATCTAGCGATTATATACTAAAAAAAAAAACTCTTAGAATCTGAATAAAAAATGGTCAGCCGCAAAAAAAATTGAATGTCAACATATAGAATTTTTTAGACCAGCCGGTGTGGCCAGACTTTTTCACAAACATGCTGGAGAGTGTCTCACTCTTTTTCTATATAAAGTAATAAGCTCTTTTATTTATTTGGTATTATCTTGTTAGTTAGGCCGTCAGCATGCCTGTCTCTCCGCTAAACCAGAAGGCAAAAAAAGTTTGCCCAGGTTTTTGCAGAAAAATATATTATAAAATTCCAACCTTTTAAATTCAAAAAAATATTCTTATTAACTGAATTTCTGAAAAGTATTTTGTTAAAATACTAAAAAAATTTTCTCATCGATTTGAAATTAATAATACTAGTTTTTTCTCATATGTTTTTTTTTTTAACTAAAAGTGTTCCCATTGGAGTGGCTTTGGGACATTTTCCTTATAGAATACACAGAATATGAATGTTCACGAATATCTAAATTGATTCAAAACAGCCAGCATTAGGCCTGTCAAAAGACCGCGCAAGGTGGGAGTGGTTTGATTCCCCCTGGAGCTTTTTCATGTTTTCTATGTTGTACCGTAATCTCCCCTTTACGGAAAGAAAAGGCAGCCAGCATTGGACTTGGATACCCACTTGTCAAAAAAATTTTAATTTAAAGGGTTGTTAACCCGAGGGGGAGGGGGGGGGGGTTTTTCTTTAAGGGCTGGCCAAACAAAGTCACTAGAATTTTTTTTAGCCACGCGGTTTATTTATTAATTTATGTTTATTACGCACAAAGATACCCGTCAATAAAGCTTGCGGAATAATTAAATTTTATGTTTTTGTAAAAAATAAACGGAAATTTTACAGTAGCCTTTCAGCCCCCTTTTTAGAGGCCTCTCCTTTCCCATTATAATAAAAAGTGAGCAGACTGTCACAAAAAAAAGTTGAATTTATGAATTGAAATTCCGATTAATTTGGGAGAGCATTTTAAAAACATAAACACAACATATATTATTAAAACTATTTCTTTTTAAACATCACATTTTAAAAATAAAGCTAATCATTTTATCCAGTTAGTTTTATAATAATTTAAAATTACTTTAAAAATCATTATATTAGTATAATACATAGAAACTTTTTAAGTAAAAAAAACTACATACAAAAATTTTAACACGTAAATCATGCTAGCTGCTGCTCGCCAAGCGGGGGGCAAAAAAAAGTATAAAGACCTGCGGCCCGCTGAGGCGGCCGGCAGGCAAGAAGCGCCGATTTTTTGACAAGTTTAGCGGCACCTATCCTGCGACTGCTCGCGAGCTCAAAATCTATTGTTCTTGCATCGAACTTACAGGTATCGTTTCTCCCCAACGGTACAACTATTTCTCTCGTTCAACGGAGCTTTGTCGGTCCGTTGAACTAAACGGCTGTAAAAATTTTTGAATATTTAGAACGAGTAGTTAGAAACTATTATCAGTCGCGTGTTTTCAACGGAAAAATTTCTGAAAATTCGTTTATTTCAACGGAAAAAAATTTGTTTATAAAATCGCTATTAAAATTGCTGAAAACCTCCGTTGAAAATTTTCAACACACTTTTATACAATCGAAACATTTTGAACGGCAATTGAATATGTTCAATAGCAATGGAGAAAATGTAGATTTCAACGGAAAATTTTTCAACGGCCGTCGAAATAAACGGCCGTTGAAATTTTAATAAGAATCAGCAAAACTTCAACGGCCATTCCAATTTCAAAGGCTGTTGAAATTTCAAAGGCTGTTGAAATTCTTTATTCAATCGGGCCCTGGTTTGCCAAATGTGAATCCGTTGAGCGGATGTTTTATTAAACTCATCACAATCATACATACTTACATACATAATCTTTAAGGTGGTAGTAACGTTTTCGACAGTTTTGCAGGAGTAACACTTGACAACTTACGATTAATTTTCCATCAATAATTTATAGTACGCATATTGATTTAGGAAACTATAATTTATTATGAGATAAATGCTTGCTAAAATAGCTTGAAACTATCATTTTTAATTTTCACAGAAAATATTTTTCAGCCAGTTACGACAATTTTTCGTAAATTTTATGTTAAGCTAAGCCAAAGTAGTAGCTAGTCAAAACGGCCGTTTATTGAAAAAAGAAAAAAATGACACACGGGCATGTCATAAACCTTCAATTTAGATGCCAAAACTTAGCCTTCCGCTTTTCACTTTCTGAGATTACGTCACATTTATGTAACATTTCTTTTTGAACTAAAGTACATTACACAAAAGTCCGCGAAACTTGACACCTACTAAAAGAATTTTGTTCAAAATTTGGGATAATTTGGCACACATATGTGTCTACTTTATACTAAAAGTTCAAAAATTTTGTTTGCTTAAATTTTGCGTTACATCAATTTCATTCACAGAAATCTGTAAAAATGTACTTCCGTGGACTAAATCTCAAGTCTTGATGTTGCAATCTTTTCATGCGTTACTTTACATGTTTTTTAGACAATTTTTGATGTGTCAATTTTTTTATTTGTACCAATTTAGCCTATTTCGTGAAAAAATTAGATTCAAAAATTTGTATATTTTTCAAAATTCGAAAAAATTTAAAATTAAAGGTCCGTAACTGCTTTTCTGTATCATATAAATGCACCAAACTAAGCATTAAAATTCACCCTGTTATTGGTTATGTTGGTGTAAAGAATAAAATTAGTTGGAGTTACACTGTCAATTTTACAAGCAAAACAAGAGAAATGCAAAAATTCACGAAATTTGACTACTTTGACAGTGTCTGCTGACTAGTTTGTTACAGATTTAAGCTAGATAATGTGCATTATTGTAGTTTCAGTCAAGTTCTTTAACGTGAAAAAGACAGCTATTAAATTCATTGAGTCAATCAAAAGTTATAGCACGTTATAAAAACTGTCGAAAACGTAACTACCACCTTAACTCATTTTAACGTCAGTTCACATAGAAAATAGTTATCAACTACTGATTTACTCGCTGTTAAAGTTAAAACGCTCCACAGTATCAACCAAAATTACTTGCTACAGACTCCAGAGTCAAAGCGGAGTCGGGTTTTGATTCCAGGGTCAAAGCAACAAACAAATCGTTCCACACGGTAACTCTGGAATCAAGTGACTTCGTCTCCACTTTGACTCCTGAGTCTGTAGTGACTCCGGAGTCTGTAGTAGAAAGTAATTTTGGTTGGTACTGTAGCTTGGTAATAGTTTGGGAATGGATTTGAACGATGTAGATTTAAACCTCAGAATAATTTCAGACGACAAAGTCTGAACAATGCTAGAGTGCAAGCTTCCATTCAGCAAACTGCTCTAAAGTCTGACAAGAAATAGTTGTACCACTTGAGAAAACGATACCTGTGATTTCGATGCGAAAGGAATAAATTTTGACTATCAAGAAGTCGCAGGAATCATGCCACTAAAACTGTGGAGAAATGGCGCATCTATTTTTCCTGCCGCCGCCTCAGCGGCGGCAGGTCTTTATACTGCTTTTTGCCATACGCTTGGCAAGAAGCAGCTAGCATGATTTACGTGTTAAAATTTTTGTATGTAGGGGGTTTTACTTTAAAAGTTTCTATGTATTATACATATATAATGATTTTTAAAGTAATTTTAGATTATATAAAACTAACTGGATAAAAATTAGCTTTATTTTTAAAATGTGATGTTTAAAAAGAATAGTTTAATATATGTTGTGTATATGTTTTTAAAATGTGCTCCCCTCTAAATCAGAATTTAAATTCATAAATTCAACTTTTTATTGTGACAGCCTGTCACTACATGCCATAATAAAAGGAGCTGTCTGTAAAAAGGGGGCTGAAAGGCTATTGTAAAATTTCCGTTATTTTTACAAAAACTTAAAATTTAATTATTCCGCAAGCTTTATTGACATATTTGTGCGTAATAAACATAATTAATAAATAAACCACATAGTTAAAAACTTTCTAGTGACTTTGTTTGGCCACCCTTTAAAGAAAACCCCCTCATGGGACTGGGGTTAACAACCCTTCAAACCCAAAGCCGCTAAACAAGTGGGTATCCAAGTCCAATGCTGGCTGCCTTGCCATGCCGCCAAGAGGACGGTACGGTACAACATAGAACAGCTGAAAATGAACTAGGGGGAATCAAACCACTCCACTACACATAAACTACAGGCCTAATGCTGGCTGTTTAGAATCAATTTAGATATTCGTGAACGTCGGTGTCTGTGTCTATAAGGAAATGTCCCAAAGCCAGTACAATGGACACCATAAATTAGCCGTTAAAACATATGAGAAATGTTTAGTATTATTAATTTCAAATAGATGAGAAAATTTTTTTAGTATTTTAATAAAATCTTTTCAGAAATTCAGTTAATAAGAATATTAAAATAAATTTAAAAGGTTGGAACGGTATATTATTTTTTCTGCAAAATCTGGGCAAACTTTTTGCTTTCTGGCTTACGGAGAGACAGGCATGCTGACGGCCTGACAGACAAGTAATACCAAGAGTACATAACAGCTTCTCACTTTATATAGAAAAAGAGTGAGACACTCTCCAGCATGCCTGTGTCCTAGCATAGGCAGATCCGCTGGTCGTTTTCAGGCTATATGTTGACATTCTATGCAACGTGCGGCTGACCAATCAGCGCGCAGATTCCTTGCGTAACACAATTTAGTATATAATCGCTGATGCGTTGATAAGCATTAAGATAGGGATAAAAGCTTAATAGCACATTATTTATTCATAGTTTGCTTGCAAAAACTATGCATGGGCACGGTTAATAAAAACATTAACCGGTTAACTGATATTTCGGTTAATGCATTAACCGGTTAACCGCTAACCATTAGCAAACCATTGTTACTAACTAACCATTTGTTTGACGTGCTTACTCATGAGGGTATTATAAGCTTTAGTTTGGTATATTTAAAATTAATTTTGGTATAGGTATTTAAAACTGGATAATTTTTTCGCATTTTGCTTAGGATAGTTTATATTCTATTGAACATTAATTACTAAAATTACTGTATTTTGGCACGAAAAAACTTATTGCAACTATGACTTTCACTTAAATTGCATGTTTAAAAAACCTTAATAATAAATTGACACAAGATTAGGTTTCAGTTGAATTGTGGAATCAAAAATGTTTCAGTACACATGAGCAAAATGATCATGGCTATTTTTTCATCTACAGTTTCGACTCAAACTCTCCATCTAAACAATTAAAAGTCATTAATTTCGGGCAAACTTGACTTTTCGCAAAATTTTTGCCCTTTCTGCAAGGTTACAACATTACATAATTATCCTTTGGTTAATCGTCTTTTTAATTCCACACACAACACTCTTACAACGAATACTTTGCGCATAGCTGCTTAAAAAATTATCATTAAATAATATTAGCAAAAACCATAACAAGAAGCTATAAATCATAAAAACTACAAAACTACAAGTTGGTATTCAATTAGCGAAACGTGATACAAGGACCAAATATACACAAAACAATTAGGAACCGAGTCGCTGAGTTAAACAAAAGTATATATGAAACTAATCTGATGTTCATAGGACACTATTGGAATGTGGTAGGTCTGTTTCCACGGATCCTGCAAATATGTCATTTTTTGTTGTACTGTACCTGTCATTTTTGAGGCGAATGATTCGGCTAAGACTTTGTTGTTTAAGTCTTATCCGAACTATTACGTTCGCAAGAGCCGCTGTTCTGCTGAGTCTCAGGCAATTGACTCTGTGACTAAGAGAAACCAATTAATTTATGTTCAATGAGTAGGTACCGAGTACACGTCAATGGGTGCATTGTTAAAACATATGCCATACGTAAAAACGGCACTTTTAGGCTACAACTAGAATAATGTTTTCCAAACTAAACGGTTAACCGCTGCTTCAATCGGTTAACCGATTAACCGTTTTTCCGGTTAATCGGTTAACCGACCGGTTTCGATTAACCGTTCGGTTAATTTCATTAACCGGTTAACCGAAAAATTTTCGGTTAAACGGTTAACCGTCGGTTAACCGATGACCGTGCCCATGCTTAGCAAAAATATTAAAAAAGGTTTGCAAATACCTCTAGGGATATTTTGGCAAACTTTCGGCGAAATTGATTGAGAAACTTTTGAGATATAAAATTTTCTGAATTTGTTTATAGTTTCTCAACCAATTTCGTTGAAAGTTTGCCAAAATATCCCCAAAGGTATTTGCAAACCTTTTTGAATGTTTTTACAAGCAGACTATGAATAAATAATGGGTTATTAACCTTGATCCCTATCCCGTTTTATAATCAGAGCACGTGCACAGGCGTCTGCCAATCAGAGAATAGAGCTCGTTTCTGATTGGCCAGTCACATGTTGCACTGAATGTCAACATGTAGCCTGAAAACAACCAGCGCATCTGCTTGTGCTAGACCACAGGCAGGCTGGAGAGTGTCTCACTCTTTTTCTATATAGAGTGAGACGCTATTATGTACTCTTGGTAAAACGTATCTTGGCTATGCATAGCAAGTGTAAGTTACGATAGTTATGTAATATTATCTACGTTGTAAAAGTTTACTCAATTACGACTTCACCTTCGACTTCAAACGACTAACTTACTACAGTAAGTTAATTTAGTTTTTTAAAAACTTCAATTATCTTAAAATTTTACGCATCAGGGTCAAAATTTGTGTAGGTAATGTTTTTAACAGCAAAAAATTGCTAGAGAAGTTTGCATGAAACTGCTGCTTGTTTGTCAGACTTTAGTATAGAGACGTGTAATTTCGCTTCCGACTACCAAACATGAACTTGGTGTCACGACAGATGTTTCTTATCGCAAAAGTTTTTTACAAAAAATTAACACATTTATTACAGATGTAAACAGTTATTACCAGGGGCCTATCGCATAAAACTTCATTTTTACATCTGTACATCTGTACATCACTGTAGCTACATTTACATCAGCTATATAATCCTGTTTCATACGAATGTAAGATGTACATACATCGATGTAGCACTACATTTGTGACATCACCACAAATGTAGCATATGTATCTACGTAAACTATATGCTATCTGCTATCTGCGACATTAATTGGCTACAATTATAGTAGATGTAGCTACACTTAGTAGGGCAGATCTGCTAATGGCATAATCAATTACAGATGTGCTCCCTGAATTAGTGTTGATTAATTTTTGTGAAAATGGGCAAAATTTTTTAAATTTCAAAAGTTTTTGAAATTCTGAGAATTTTTCAAGACAAAAGACCACAAAATCTAGCCACGAATTGCTACTCCTATTTCTAAAACCTTTAATATGTATGCTTGTTAGATGGGAACTCGGATAAACATGAAAATGTAGTGAAAACAGTAGCTTTATTTTGGGTCTAACCAAACTCAAGAATGTAGCTACATTTATGCAGTCAATGTAACTACATTTTTTATGAAATCGGTGTAAAATGTAGCTACATTAATGCAAAATATCACATTATAAATAATATTCTATATCGCAATGTAAATGTAGATCCATTAGATGTAATGTAGCGATGTAGAAATGTAATGTACAGTCCCGGCCATAACTAGGGTTCCTTTTTTCGCGAACGCGAAGGCTCTTTCTTCGCGCCTTCGTGAAGTTTTCCCGATCATAAGTACTGTCCTTTCTTCGCATTCCTTCGCAGGTCAAAAGGTTGGCCTGCTTAAACACATAGGCGTAAATATGCGTAGCGTACGTATTTCACGCATATGTACGTAGACTTAGCCTTAGCTTACTAGCTGTTAACATTTTAGCATTAGCTTCCCAAAAACTTGATGTTCTCAAATTTGCGAATGGCCTTCGCTTCTTCGCCTTCGCGAAGACGAAGTGACACTATTTCTGGCCGGGACTGTAGCTACAATAATTGTAGCTTTCTGAAACTGAAAAAATGTCGGTGAAGCAGTTGTATTGTAGATAGTGTTTGTGACCGGCTACGTAAGCCACC
>JASANF010019038.1:0-16300 GCA_030248245.1 Trissonchulus sp. WLG1_4 | reverse complement strand
ACTTGAAATATCTTCTAATTGCAAACTTTGGCAGAACAAGAAGACAATGTGAAACTGTTTCTTGCCAGTTGCCACCATACATGCTGGCATATTTTTAGTTGAGCGATTTTTTTGGCTGTAGCGATGTCGGCTTGGCGGGGTTTTCGGGCCCTTTTTTGTTGGCCCCCCTCACCCCCCCCCAATAAATTTTGCCTCAAAAAAAGCCAGTACATGTATGTATATACACGGGGTCTCGGTCAGACCAGACACCAGAGGGGTGCTTTTCCCGTAATTTTCATAGTTTTATGAGGGGGTTTGTCCCGATGTTGTGAGGGCTTGAACTGACAATCCAAAAAAATTCTAATTTTAGCCAAAAAAGGGAAATTTTTTGCAAAATTTACATATTTCTAGCAATTTTTTCGCGTTTTGCTCACTTTTCAAGCATTTTACAGCGATCTGGAGCAATTTTTGAGTTTTCAGGTACCTTTTTTTCAGCACCAAGCAGGGGGCTTGTCGTGTCAAATCTAAGGGGGGTCATCCCAGACCCCCCCTGTATCATCCGTGGTTTCTACACACTTTTGCAATTCAAACCGACACTTATAAAATCATAACGAAAAATTATATAATATAATATAATCTAAGCAAAAAATCTGACATTCTTGGAAAGTCAAAAACGCCCAAATAAATTTCTTACTCACCAATAAAAATGAGACTATTTAAATCAACACTGAGATCGAAACCAGAAAGAAAGGTCTATCAAATTCTATATTATCCAGATATATATGCTGTTGTCGTCATAGATTTACACAAAGTCAACTAGACCTGACAAAATTTTTCACAAAGGCGTTTATTTTAGACATTTCAATTATGTAACTTTCCACCAACCCCCATACACAATCATGCATAGGCAGCGTTTGAAATAAGATGTAACAGCAGACACTACGAATAATTCTGCCTGAATCATTGCATGAAAGTTTAATAATGACTTATTATAACAATTTTTACGCCACACAGCCATGAAACTGGAGTGGCCCCAAAAAAATCGACTCATTCAAAAATTATTTTTTAGTAATCCACGCGCACTACAACCATATACAATAGGAATTTATGCCGCGAGCTACAGACTGAAGTTGAGTGTTTACGAATGGAATCTGGATATAAAAGGAAAAACCTGTTTGTACAAGTTGACAAAAATAACAAACAGCTAATTTGCTCAGCTACTATTCAAAAATAAATTGGCTAGGTGTTGTTTCGAGTTTTAGCTATAGAATTAAAAACACATTTTTAGGAATTTGAAAAGTGAAGCATTATTGTTGATTGAAAAATGAAAATAGTAGTTTTATTCGAGCGAAAAGCTATATATATGCATCGCGTCGCAGTTATGAGACCGCAGCGAGGAACGGTTCGACAAATTTTTATAAACCTACAATTCTTTCATTCTGAACGCACTTTAATGAAATAGAAATTTTCAAATCCCATTCTCATCAGCATTAAAAGCAAGCCGATATGGCAGCATTCCAAACTTTCTAGCTTACCAAAATCGACAATATTTGGTGTTCCAGTGTATACAGGCGGGGGAAAAACCCGCATTTTCATATTTCGTCATGTAGCTCATAGACAATATATGTGTACGTTTTCATGGGAAAAAAATCCGTCGTAGGCCTAACCTTGCTCTAAATGCTGGGACCGGCTCATTCCGCTATATCTTACCGTTTTTTGGCAGGAAGCCAAAACATTGCCGGGGGAAAATCAATTGGAGAAAAAAAGTCCATGTGGGGAAAAAACCCACCCCATAAATTACCCGAAAAGTGTGTTAGCGGTGGCTTGTGTTTGTGTTCGGTGTTTTCTGTTCCCTCTTTTGGTTGTTCACCTGTTCAGTGTTCACCCCTTTTAAATTGTCGTACAGCTACGCTTTTTTGTCAGTAGACACTAAAATGAACGAAAACGAAACGAAAACGAAAAAGAAAACGAAAACGAAAGTGAATTGAAGCGAAGCCAACTTTTTCAGCTTGCGCAACAGTTTTGAAAAATTTGACGAGCAGTAGACAAATGAAGGCAGCTGCATGCTGCTTGTTTATTCAAATGTTTACATGACGGGGGGTGTCACTTTTAAGTAGACTTTCGTTAGTTGGTATATAGCTATATAATATATGTATTGTTTTGCAAACTTGACCGTACATTGAAATAAAATAAAAGTAATAAATTAGCGCAAATTGATAAAATACTGACACTCTGACAGGAACTTTGCACTATAAGATATATATTAGTACAAAAAGTAAGAATTTAAAATTTAAATTTCGAACCTGAACATTTAAAAATTAACGCAATTTATAAAATTAGTAAAGTTGACTTAGCAGACAAAAATTTTGAACAATGTATAAGTGACACTTAAAAGTAACTCATCATTAAATAAATATTTAACACACCTTTTTGACTTCAACCTTTTTGAAAAAGTTTTGGAGTGCACTTGTGCTTGACCTCAGCTGCTACTAGACCCTTTGTCGGATCCAAAGGGCATGCTGGGCAAGCTGTCAAAAATTGACAGCTAAAGAAAACGAAAACGAAAGAAAGTAAGAAATTGAAGGAAAACGAAAGGAAAACGAAAACGAAAACGAAAAAGAAAACGAAAGAAATATCAACTGAAAAAAGCGTAGCTGTAAGAATCAATTTAAAACAGCTTTCAACAAGTAATTTCAGCTGCAAAACCAGTGGCGTAGCTAGCCAGGGGGCGGTTTTGGCCCCCCTTCGGATAAAAAATAGCAGTAGCAACCCCCCCCCCCCCCCACCTTCCGGTGGACGAAATTCAAAAAATTTTCGCGCAAAAAGTTAGTTTGACCAATGGCCCCTCCCTCATCCGGATCCTGGCTACCCCACTGCTATCGGCGCAGCGATGACACGCCAAAAAACCGGCATTGCCAAGCCAAACCGCACTCAAGCCAAACGTTAGCTAAATAAAATTAATGTTATTTAATTAGTACATAAGCCCAAAATCACAGCTCATAAAAAAAACAAGATCGCCTTTTGGCATCCATTTTCAGTGTTTTCAGAAGACTTCTTTTTTGTTGTCCGTTGCCCGAAGATAGAGTAGTCGGTCCCTTTTATTTGGCTTTCTTTCTCTCTACGCGATGCACATGTGAGTTTGTTATCATTAAGGCCGATTCACACGCTGCGATTTTGGCGCAGCGTTTTCGTCGCTGCGGCAAAACGCACTGTCTGAACAGACGCAGCGATTTTAATGCGGAATGCATGCGTCTAGATTTTTCCGCAGCGTTTTAAACGCCAGACTGCAATTCGGCCTGCGATTTTAGTGCGTTTTGATGCTGCGGACGTGTTGGTTTTCACAATTTTAGCAAAGCTGATTCTCATATTTTTAAAACAGTAACGACGCAACAAAAAAGTTTGCGAGACGCAACGTTTGTTCAGATGCTGCGTTTTGTGTGCGACTCTCTGCGTCTTGCGTTCTGCGTCAAAATCGCAGCGGCAAAATCGCAGCGTGTGAATCGGCCTTTACAGCAAGGCTCAAGCTAGGCTTTAAAAGTATGTCCTCAATCATTTAAGGTGGCGCTCAGGGGAACCGACTTTGGCGTTTAATTTTTTCAGCGACATTTTTGACCATAACGTCTTGAACGAAAGTTGTTCAGAACAAAAAGGGCTTTCATTTGATGTGCATATTGTGACAAAAAAAATTTTAAATTTTTTTTGGACAAATTTGTAGCCGTAGCATAACATTTTTTGTTTCAATATAAAATGATTACTCATATCACTGAAATACGCGGTTTCTTAGCTTTAAATTGATGTATTAAACATAAGAATACGTTGAAGCTTTGCTGAGTTATTTAGCCGTGAAAATAGTAAATAGAGATTGAAAAAACCTCTGATAAATCTTCGAAAATGTCAATGTTTAGATTTAATTTCTTAAAAAATTGAGTATGGCTTTTGGTAACTTCTTTAACGGAAATATGCAGTCATAGGAAAGGTCTAAATTTTGAAAAAGTGATACGTGTGGGCAAACCTTACATTTTAACCGTTTTTTAAAGCTAGAAGGCGTAAAAAAATGTAAAAAAGACCGCTGTAGTTTTTGTTGAGGTTAAGTGCAGTTATGGTAGTTTAAAAAAACACCTAAAAACGCAATTACCCCCTTAAGTTTAAGTTTAAGTTTAAGTTCGTCCCTCAATTTTAATTAAGTTTAAGTTTAAGTTACGGTCTTAGTTTTAATTTAAGTTTAAGTTTAAGTATTCGAAATTTTAGTAATTTAAATATTCAAATACGTTTTTTCTGTTTTTTTGCTACTATGCATGTTTCAAAGTTACTATGACACTGTACTTATCTGTGGCTAAATGAACCTGCAACGACCAGTCAAAGTGTACCTAGCTGCCATAGTGGGGGAAAATTCCATTCCTAATTTTCTAAAATTACGCTTCAATATTGAATGACCCGCTTCTTCACGTATCATGTGTGTAGGTATGTATTTGTGGGTGGCCTGAGTTGGATGCCTGTGAGACTTTAAGTATGCTTCATGGGGTGTTTCGGTAACACCAATAGTCCTTAAAATATTAATAGTATCCCACTTTTTTGGCCCGCAGCTTTTTCTACCGGTCGGCAACCCGTTATGGCCTACTGGCGAATTTTTAAAAATTTATATTTCTGAAGTTGCGACTGAGGTCATGTGGAGTTGAGTGGTACAATTTATGATAAAGGGTTCAATAAGTTTCAGATTCCGGACTGTAGGGGAAAAATAAAGTAAAGGGGGATTTGAGCCACAGATTTGTGGATCAACATATTTTTTTTCAATACACGTCTTCAAATCAAATCAACTGTTACTTGATTTTGTATGAACGGGAAGAAATCTGATTGAATTTTTCATTTTACTTGTTAGGGTCAAAATATTTTTGCTTGGATATACATAAGTATATTATATAGGTATGCTCGGGTCGGGTCTCGGGTCGGGTTGAGATTTCCCAATCCGTGGGTTGAGCGAGTCAGTTCCGGTCAAAACTTTGTGTATAAATACTAGATTTTGACGTTAAATTTTGGCATTTTGACCATTTTCTCAAGTTGATAGAGTCAGGCTGAATTACTACTAGACTGGAGATTCGCGGATCGTATCTTCTACATTATCACAAAAACTAATAACAGAAAACTGACATGAAAATTTTATGTTTGAGAGTTTGTATAGCAGCTTGACGAGAAGTCGGGTTAGTTCGGGTCGGGTCGGCTCGGGTCGGGTAGGGTTAGAAATTGGAATCTATCTCGGGTCGGTTTGAATCGGATAAACGAACATACGGACAAGTTGACCGACAAAGAAAGCACTTTAGCCTTTAGTGCGTCAGTTCAGCCGCATATTCGTATGCACTTCGACCGTATGTCAGTTTATTCTAACTAAACGGCACTGTTTCAGTCTATCTGTGATGCCATAGCCATACTGAAGTATGAAACCCTATTAAGCTTAAATAGTTACGCATATTGTTAAAAGTTCTTTAAAGCATCTAAAGTTGAAAGCTATTTTTAGAATGTGTTTAGGTTTTGCGAATTAGCTTTTTTACGAGTTTGTACACGAAAAGTGCAAGGGGGACACTTTTGCCAAAGTAGGACACTTTGACACTTTTGCCTAGGCAAAAGTGTCCGGGAGGACAGGGGGGACACTTTTGCCCGTGACACCTTTTTCCCGGCTGATTGTGCCCAATAGAAGAAACAGAAAAAAGGGATGGTAAATCCTACTAATCCAATGAAATAGAAAGTGGGTTAGCTGTAATTGCATTTTGGTTTTTGTGATGAAGGGCCTGTTTTAATAAACACACGGGCGCACAACTGTGACAAATTTGGCTGTAAAATCAGGTGATTCGTTATGAAACTAAACGTTGATTCATTACGAATCACCTGATGTAGCTTTAACAAATCTCAGAATAAGTAAGCCGGTGAATTTATTGAAGCAGTTCACCGATGTCTCGCACAAAAATGATGCTCAAGAAGATATGCCAGACAAGCCGAAAACACGAGCCTATGAAAAACCGGTCATTGACATTTAAGTATAATTTAAGTTTAGCGAAAAATTTCTGAAAAAGAAAAAGCTCAAATATTGACATTTAAGTATAACTTAAGTTTAAGTTCGAATTTTCAAAAACATTTAAGTTTAAGTTTAAGTTGACACCTTGAAATTTTGTTTAAGTTTAAGTTCACACGTCAATTTTGAATAAGTTTAAGTTTAAGTTTAAGTTTAGGGGCTTACTTTTTTAATTTAAGTTCAAGTATACTTTTTCCTGTCGCTACCTCAGTAGCGACAGGACTTTACATTTGTTTTGCCCTACGTAAATTGCACGTCTTACATGTAATCACTGTGGCAAATTTGTGAGCGTGTTTGTGTGTAATTTTTCTGTAATGTGTGTGTGTGAGCTGGCCCAGGCGGCCAGCCAGCTAGCTTCGGTTTGTTGTTGCTAGCTAGCTTACTGTAGGGCCGAAATGGCCAAACTAGTCGTTTTCTATTGTTCTTTAAAGCCCTAAACATAATTTGACTGACGCTTCAATTATCGAAAACTAGGTGTATAATGCATTTAATTACTTCCAGAATTCTTCAAAACAAGTAGCAACAAAAGAGTCAACCCAAAACTAAGTAAAACGCACCTTGACGGCAGTTTCAAATATTATTTGAAAACAAGTGTTTAATCAGAAAATCGTAAGTATTTTGGCATAACAGTTTTGTTGGTACCTCAAGCACGTGGTTTGCAAGCTTAATGTTTAAGTAGTTGCTGTACAAAACTTCGTCAAAGACTAATTTCGGGTGCATGAGACTGAAAGACTGAAACAGATTGCATTTGCAACCGTGAGTCTGTACTAGCTTATAGACGCAAATACGGACAGGTATAAACCAAGCTTAAGGCATTTTAGACCATGGTGTAAATTTGTAAGCCATAAATGCACCGTGTTTTTTTTCGCAACACCTTGATTAGATAGCTACACAGAACATGCACTAACCGAACAGATACTTGTTTTTGCTAAAGCCATGTGGTGGGTTGGTTCGTCAGAATTTTTGCCTTAGGTTGGGTAAATTCAAGGCATTCACACATCTAAAGCTGCAGAAACCTGGGGTGAGTTGTGAATCGAGGGTTGGGGGTGCTACGCTGTTTTTTCTAAATTAGGAAACGAAGTGTGGGATGGATCGGGGGAAAGAGTCGATCAGGTGTGTGTAAGACTGTGCTAGTGCAATCCTTCATGGTTATATATTGGATGTGGATCCACGGGTATTCTTGAGGTTGGCAAACCGTATCAGTCACGTCAGAAAACCGTGTGTGGGTCGAATGAGGTCGACTTAAAGGACTACGTTTAAATCTGGTATCGGGTTGGCCACGTGAGCAAGGTGCCGATCAAGTTTTATCGTTTAATCGCTGCATTGTGTAAAAGAATGTTAACGGCTTAATAAGAATAATTTTTGGGGCTGACAGAGTTGGGGGTTCTGTTGGGTGCAAGGCTTGATTCTCTACACCATTTTTTCTTTTTTCTTTCACAAAGTAGGGAAATCCTTCTTCAACAAATTTATTTAAAACTATATTCGTAAAATTAACGTAAAATTTACAAAAGTTTAAAAAAAAACGAAAAACTTTTGTAAAAGTTGAAATAATGTGAGCGACAGGTTAAACTTCCTTTGAAGGGACTTCTTCCAGCTGATGTCTATTCTACCGATTATATGCTGCACTGACTGTTGGTCATGACTTCAATTATGCTGTGACCATGGATCAAAACTCAATAAATTTTGCATAAAATTGCTGCTTGTTTAAGCCTAGGCTCAACACATGTGAGTGTGCGAGTGCGTTTTCAAAAACACTCAAATATCGGCTCAAGTTTAAATTTAGGCTTAGGTTTAGGCTTAGTCTCAGTGTTAGCCGTGTTTACATTCAGCTTTTATCTAACTACTCATCACCTGAAAGAAAAACTGAAATTGCCAGAAAAGGGCCATTCACAAAATCAGCCATGTAAGGTAAGGCTAACTTTACCCACATGTAAGGTTAAGGTGAAGTTAATTCTGTAGAGAAAGGTAAAGTTAAGGTTGACAACAGGCTAACTCTGCACTTTTTGACGCGAATCTTATAGATAAACTTATCCATCACATTTACTTTTGGCATTGTCTCATGTCTGAGAATACGACACTACCTCGACCTTACCAGTGGGTAAACTTAGCCTTACTTTACCTGCAGATAATTTTGAGAATACAGCCCCAGTGTTTTTCAACAGAACAATAGTGTGTCATTCTAAAATTTGAACCACATGACTTCTAATTCTGGAAAGCGCTGTTGCGCTTTTATAAGCCTTTGTCAACTTTGACTTTATTTGAAACATTTTAAATTTATAAAACTTTATTTGATGAACTGAAATGTTAATATATTGCATACGTGCTTTAACAACCGGTCAACCGTTTAAAAAACCCTTATATTTTCAACCGTGAGTTATCTATCTTGACTAGTAATGGCAATACTAGGTAAAAGTACCTAGTTTACTTAAGTACCTAGTTTTTTAAAACTAGAAGTATTAAGTACTAACATAACTAGTACCTAGTTTCATTTTTGGCTACCTAGTATTATTTTTACCTAGTTTTGTTTTTACTACCACCTAGTTTTTCAAAACTAGGTAAACTGGGTAAAATTTTTTCAACAGTGGATAGTTTTTTAATCTTCATTGAATTCATTTTTTAATCCCTATAATCTTCATTGAAGCCCCTAATAGTTTCTTAGTGTGTGGTATTTTTCGAAAAGAATATATAGTATTTGTACGCGATGGCCAATACACATTTCCAGAAGGACTATGTGATACCAGCTAGCTGAGTCTTTCCCCTTTACTTTTCCCAAGAGTTTTACATGCATTATGAAGGAAGAAGTTCTGACAGATGTGCGAACGCGAAGTGAACAGTGCGTGTAAATGTAAAGTGCGAACTAATGGTATCTGTTAGGGTCGATTCATACGCACATTGGGACAAACGGACGTCCGGTGTCACGGAAAAAGTGTCCGCCGGAAAAATGTGTCCTCCCGGACACTTTTTTCCGGAAAAATGTGTCCCCCCGGACACTTTTTTCTGGAAAATTGTGTCCCCCCAGTGGAAAATTTTGTCCTACCCCCGGACACTTTCTTCTGGAAAATAGTGTCCCCCGGACACATTTTTCTGGAAAAATGTGTCCCCCCGGACAGTTTTTTCCGGAAAAATATGTCTCCCCGGACACATTTTTCCGGAAAAATGTGTCCCCCCGGACACTTTTTTCTGGAAAATTGTGTCCCGCCACTGAAATTTGTTCTACACCCCCCGGACACTTTTGTGGCCTAGCAGCACGGACATGGACATTATCTCCCGAAAAAGGTCACAACTGTGGCGGGAACCCCCCCATAAAGCAGTCATAGGTCTCAAACTCACCCCTCTACATTTGTGGGTATACCCTCATTTGTAGGGTGTCCCTTCCACGTTTGAGGGTATAACCTGATTTGTGGGGGGTCCCCCACCCCACAGTTGCAGTCTATACCTTCATTCGCGTAGGGGGGTACCCCCCAGAGTTTTTCGGGAGATAATGGTCGCAGCATGTCCACGGCGGCCAAGCTGGGGTCTATAAGAGTGGCATACTCTTCTTAATTATGCACTCTTGATATAGCGTATGAGAAGCATGTCGTGCATTCATATTTCATAACTATTTATGTGTTCAAAACGACAGTTTCGCATAAATATGAAGAAAACAGTTTTTAACAACGAGGACAGATTTCGCGGAAAAGTGTGTAAAAGCGTACGGGAGGACGCAATTTTTCGGAAAAAAAGTCCCCGGGGGGGCACAAATTTCCAGAAAAAAGTGTCCGGGAGGCCACAAATATCCAGAAAAATGTGTCCGGGAGGCCACAATTTTCCAGAAAAATATGTCCGGGGGGACACAATTTTCCAGAAAAAAGTGTCCGGGTGATGGGACACATTTTCCCAGAGGGGGGACACTTTTTTCCGGAAAAAAGTGGGCGGGGGGACACAATTTTCCAGAAAAAAGTGTCCGGGGGGGACACATTTTTCCTGAAAAATGTGTCCGGGGGGGACACATTTTTCGGCGGACACTTTTTTCCGTGACACCGGACAAACTGAACAGTAGAACGGCTGTTCAATTCATATGTACTTTCGTCCGTTCAGCCGTATGCCCTTTTGCCCTTCAGACGTATGCCCGGTCATCTGTACTAAACGGCACATTTTCATTTTGTCCGCATGTCCAGTCTGGCACGTTAAATTCCGTTCAACTCTGTCAAAATCGGTGGGTATACGGACAAACGGACATACGGCTCAAAAGTATGAATCGCACCTTGGTTCGTATGTCCGTACGTCCCAATGTCCGTTTGAAAAAGTACATATGAATTGAAAAAACTGGAAAAACAGGCTTGTCCGTATTCCCTACGTCCGTTTGTCCGTTTGGCCTACGGAAGTATGAATCGCCCTTACTTCTAAAGAAGGAACAAAAACAAATGCATTGGAACTTCAACTTATGTAGTTATTACTGCTGACGGGCTGCATTGCCTGTAAGGGTACCCCTGTAAGTTCTGAATTTGAAATTAGCTAACTGATGGCTGCCAGATTTTTGTCAGTGTTATAAATTGGTCTTGTCAGCGGAAGAACCTAGCCATCAATAAATGACTTTGGTAGAAGCGATTAGATTGCTTTGCAGCGGCGACATTGTACTGTATAAGAGCTGTTATAAATACGCCTGCAAAACAAACGGTTTATCGCTTCATGGTGAGACTTTTGAGCCGAATGGTTGCTAGCGCAGCATTGTTTTTGCACGCAGTAAAACAGTTGAGATAAACTGTATAGTAATGTACGTGAAGGGTAAAAAGAAGCATTTGGAAAAATTCATTTTTTTTAAAAAAATAACTTCAAATTTTTTTAATGCTGATGCTATTGTCCTAAGATGCAGGGAGTCTTCTGGAACGAGTTTCTGTATTTGGAATTGTTAAAAATTATTTTAAAAATGTTATTATGTCGGTCCCCTAGAACAACAGCCGGCTAACTTACAAAAAGTTGAAAATGAGAAAATCGACTTTAAAGTTTGCAGCATTTTGATCAAGCATTTATTCAACCATTTTTTACAAGCTTGTACATAGCTTAACCCTTTAATTCCCAGAGCTGCCATTTGGCACATCACGTGATGAATACCCAATCGGGGGCCATAAAACTTGATTTGTTCATTCTATTCAGCTGAACTGCAAATTGTTTTTTCAGAAAGCTTAGATCTTCATATTTAGTGGCCAAATTTTGAATCTTCTGCCACACAACAAAACCTATGCTTCCATAAGCAATGTGCAAATTTAACTTTTTTCATCGCAAAAGTAGTATTTTCTTTGTGACCTCATCAAGATTTTGGGTTGCGCCGCCAGCAGTCAATTTTGTATGCATCAGATACAACAAATGTTGTACTCTATTGCTAGCCTTCAATTATGGCAAGCGCACGACTTTTGTGTTAATACTCTAGGGGGAGGTACATATTATGCCTGAGCGATGGCGCAATTTTTTCACAAATTCTCAACTTTGAGCGCTTATAACGCAAAAACGGTGCGTCCTAGACAATTAATCGGCTGACTATGTTTTGTGCACCATTCATTTCTCTATCGAATGGTGGCTTCGCCATCTCTCTACGATGCACGTAACTTGAGCAATGATAAAAAAACTAGAAGGTGTCAGAATCAGGCTGCCTGGCGCGAGATGCTCTGGGCATTAAAGGGTTAAATTAAATCTCAACTTTTGTTCTATTTTTCTGTAAAATTTCAACAGAAAAGCTTTAACTGACAATTTTTCCAAAGCAATCTTAAAACTCTCATCTGCAGTTGGTCGGTTGTTGCAGCACAAATTTTACACATGTTTGATGGTTTGGCCGGTTGTTGCACTGACACATACATGGTGAAGATCAACAGTTAGCCGCTTTCTAACCTGATGCACCAAGAATTTACGCTGACATCATGAATGCTCTAATTTGGCACAGACATAGTAGAAGGTACTGCTACCTAATGAGTTTCGAAAAAAGTATGGCGCTAACTACTGTAACTAAATAGTAATTTCACCAAATTCAACTTGTACGAAAAAAAGTGCAACAACCGGCCAACTGAAAAGCTGCTCTATCTTCGCACAAAATGCAAGTTTACGCACAAAATTAGCACCACTGGATAGAGCATCATCGATTTTACAAAAGTACATAGCTAAACTCCATTTTTTTTTAAAATGAAGTTAGCCGGTTGTTGTTCCAGGTGACCGATGTATTGTTTGAATTCTTAGATGAAGGCAAAAAATAATTTTCATTGATTAACAAAATTATGACAATAAGTTCAGTAAATTTTCTTTTCTGGACTAGGAAGATTAACGGAAAGACCCATTTTTTGGAAAAAATTCCTCAGGTCCGGACATACAAAACAATTATTAGACAATATTCGGGACTGCTACTAAAACGTTAGGTCTACCTGTCTAATTTTTCTGGCCAAGCGTCTGCTTGCCTTTGGACAAATTTTTTAGACAACTTGAAACACACCAAGGGCCTATTCCTTTACCGGATTAAAGGGTTAATTATAATCGGACTAAACGGTTTAAAAATTATACTGAAAAAAGCCATTCCAAAACCTCCGGATTAAACGGACTTAACAGCTAGCGCGCTGATTTTCAAGTCCGTTTAGTCCGATCAAGCTGGACTTCATTTTTCGCGCTAAACCGTTTAGTCCGGTAGTTTAGGAATGGCCCAAATTTATAATCGGACTAAATTTAGTCGGACTTAATTTAGTCCGGTGTCATTCCTAAACTTAAACTTCCCGACACTGATAAATTTGTATTCTGGTGCCACTATAATGTTTTTTCGCACCAGCCAATCAGTTTTGTCTCCGCCTACAAACTGTACTCTGATTGGCTGAGCAGTTGAAGTTGACAATTAACTCGCTGTTTGAAAACAGCGTTTTCGCAATATAAAAATGTATTTGCAGCTGCACATAATATATAAAACTAGCTGCAAATGACAATCTATTAATTGTTTAATCTCCATTGTATATAAAGACTATTTAGCACGTAATGCTTCAGGCCAGCGTAGCCGAGTGGTCAGAGCGTTCGCCTTCGGCCAGATAGGTTGGATGTTCGAATCCGACTTGAATAACTTACGCAACGTAAAAGTAATTTTTTTGGATTATTTTTGATTAAAATATCAAACATATCATATCATATAAAACAATATTATTTTTTTAACATATCAAAAATCTGTTATTTAATTTTTGACAAGAATTGGAAATCGACCAAAAAAAGCAATTTTGACGAAGATTTTTTGGAATACATTTTTTATACCAGATATTTAAAATACACTATAAAATAGCCCAATTATTCAGCTATAATTTGATATATAGATCGTCCAAATTGGTTAAGGTAGTGATAAGTAGCAAGAGAATAATTGGGGGGCACCGGGAAGTTAAGTCCGTTTAATCCGCGTAACAAATCGCGGACTAAAACTCCGTGTAAAATGCAGCGAGTGGACTAAACAGACTTATTTAAATCAGGTTTAGGAACGGGAATTTTTTAATCGGACTAATTTTAGTCCAGCTGAGAGTTTAATCCGGTGATAGTTTAGGAACGGGATCGGACTAAAAAGTTTAATCCGGTGGTAGTTTAGGAATGGGTTCGGACTAAAATTAAGCAGCAGACTTATTTTAAACCGTTTAGTCCGTTTAGTCCGACTTGTCATTCCAAAACCGCGGACTAAAATAAGTCCAGTCCGTTTAATCCGGTAAAGGAATAGGCCCCAAGAGAAGAATAGGTCGAAAAGTGGTTATAGTCATACTCCTAAGCTTCAATGCTAGGTAATAGAACAGAATGTATTTGATAACTTGTATTGTAACGTTTAATTAAAAATAACGTCAATTTAAAAAAAACTATATACTACCTAGTTTTTTCACAAATCTCGGTAAAAACTAGGTACTTTTACCTAGTTTACCTAGTTTTGTGAAATTTTACTTTACTTTACCTAGTTTTGAAAAAAACTAGGTTGCCACCACTAATCTTGACCTGATCCAAAACAGTATTCACGCGCTCCCATTTACTTCATTTGGCCTTATGTGTAAATTAGTCAGTTTTTCTAAGTAGGCACTGTTGAAAAATAAGTTTAAATCAACAAAATTACATGTCTTAATAAAATTTCACAATCGTTAGTTTAGTATGTAGTGTAAGTGTACCACGGTCCACAATCTGCTGCCAAGCGGCCCGGGGCCGGCTCGATTAGCCGACATTTGGCTTAGCGGCTGATCTTTATTTTTATCGCTAAATGACATAAAATAACATGGGCCAACTAAATAAAAGTAATGCATTGCCATTGCCAATTTCCACTGGATTGCCGAATGCATGCAGTTGGGTTTCCAACATCTTACATTTATAACGTATAATAAATCCACATCTCTAAATTATGGAACATTTTAGTTTTTCGTCTTGGTTTAGGATCATAATCACATCACACGAATAAGTATCCAATCTGTCATAACTCATAAGGTTTCAGAAAATTATGGATATATATAGTCTGGAATGGCATTTTTGGGGTTGTTTGGTATCTAACCGACACACTCGTCACACGAATAAACGACGAAAAACACGTCGTCGAAGAAGTTTTGTCACGAGTCACGACTGGTGAAACATAAAGTTAGTTGGCGTCTCAGTAAATCTGCCTTCTTTGAAGACAGCGTGGGTTTTGTTTTTAGTACCTAAACAATAGGTAGAGATCCAGAAACAACAATGGACGTCGTAAACAAACTGCCCTGGAGCAACTGGTCTTGACAGCTCACGGAAATTAGCGAACTTTGTCTTAAAAGTGTTAAAAGTTAGTATTGTGAGCGGAAATTAGAACTAACGGCATTCAGATCTCAGGCCAAATTTATTTATTTATTCAAGTGTGCTGCAATAGTAAAGATAGTACAGTTGATGCTTTGAGTTTGTAAATGCTCAAGCTCAGACTTTACTTTTTTGGCAGCTTTTATAATGTAAAAAAGATTTGTATGCAATTAGTTTATTGCTTTCTTATTACTTATCAATTGTAACAGTTACTAAAGTTTATCAAGCAGAATCTTTATAGTCTCTCTATGATTAAGTATATACGTGCTTAACTATTCTTGGGCGAATCGGCCATTTCCGGCCAGCGCATCACCCCGAGGTATACCTTAACAGGCAGCTGCATAAATAAAGGCGTGTTTCACTTTTTTTATTAAAGTGGGACAATATTTTAGGTATATACATTTGGTCTTCGATCATTACCTACATTACAAGAATAAAACAGGTTACAACCAACCTACAAAGTTTTACTGCAACTGTTTGTACTTAACTTAACGAAAATTTAACGACATCATTTAGGTTTACATACTTTTCTAGCTAGATACAGTACGTAATAGACACTTTGTTCTTAAAATGACAGTCATATGTACTCAGCCTAAGAAAATACAAAGATAATTAAATGACTATTTGACGTCAGTTCAACTGTTCGTATCTAAAAAACGTAAAAAAATAACCACAACAAACAACAAATTCGCAAAAATAGGTATGTAAGCTGACGTGGGCAAAAGCCCTCCTATGTTTGTTGATCAGTTATAGTGCTAGTATGTTACCAAACTGTTGGATAGTTCCAAAAGGCTTCAAAGTCTTGTAAATCAAAGTTTTATTACCTACCTAGTACTTCAGTTTAATATCTTTTGCAGGTGCTGCATTAAGCTGAAATCGATGATCAGAGAAACCAACATTGAGAAACTATTTGCAAATTTGCACACACAATTCTGTCAATTACCTAAACAATAAACACCGCAACTTGTCTTGACCCTATTTGGTCAGCATAGGCGTACTCATGTCTAACCTTTTCTTGTATAAGCTGGACAGCTTTACTCAAATGTGGCATGTCTGGATGTTCTTCTGTTGCCGCATCAGTAGAGTCATTGTTACCAGCGATAAATTTGTCACTCTGAAATAATACCACACTCATTATTACCTGCTCTTGCTAGACCACTGCTTATGTAAATTTTATGCTAAACGCAACATTGCACAAAAGACAATGCTACAATAAAAACACCAATTGTTTATCTTGAACTACATAAGTTAACGATGGTTGTATAACAGTGTAGAATTAGCTTAGGCACTAAAGAACATAAGATTATCACGGAGTTAACGAGAGATATTTACTAGATACATAAGTATGTATATAACTTGTTGGCCGATATGCATACAAATGTTTATGTAGACACCTAAAATTCAAACTCACTGGACAATGTAATGTACTTTTTGTTCAAAGTAACTTTTATTCATTTGACTACCCGAAAACGAACCCTACCTGAG
>JASANF010019035.1:0-23051 GCA_030248245.1 Trissonchulus sp. WLG1_4 | reverse complement strand
TAAAGGCCAGTTATATATGACGCACAGAGTAAATTCTCTCGACGTTTACCTAATTCATAAAAAAATACAGATTTGTATTCTTAAGGTACCTGTTTACTGGAATTCGCGATTTCACCTTTGATTGAACCAATTAATTTTATTCTATCGAGAATGAATCTTTCTCGCTTGTAATACATCATGAGAGCCATCTACATAGATCTCAATTATCAGAAATTAATTTCACCATAATTAGTGATTAATAAGTGCTATGTTTTTCTGTTATGCTGTTAGAGAGGTTAATTTTACAGTTATATATATTTTTAATGATGTCTTGTGCCTCATTCTGGAAGGGATAATTAACTATGACTCATACACTGTATGGCTGTATTAACTGTTTCTCAGTACTTAGGCTCTTAATCTTAAAGATTTGAGTTTAATCTTATGTATGTATATACTGTATTTGAATTATCGTTTATATACGGGATCAAAGTATATAGCTTTTTGACCATCAGTTTAATGTAATGAGTCACTTGAAGTATTTGTTTAGATTTTTGGTGAATTGAGAAGATACCCCCTGTCTGCTACATTTCCTTTTCCAAGGTCGACTCACACTTCTGTACGGACTTTGGGACGTACAATGTACGCACAACCGGATGGTTGCATGTCCGGACAAAGTGAACACGCTGAACGGCTGTTCGATTCAGACTTTCGTCCGGTCAGCAGTATGTCCGCGTTGCAGCATTGCATGTAACGCGCCGTAAAATCCGCCATGAAATGCACCATGCCATGCGCCATGAAATGCGCCTTCGTGTGAAACAGGCTTAGGCTTGGTTTGAGCTTTTGAGGTTACAGCTTGAGGTTTGAGCACATAGGTAATTATATATACATAGTCTTTATGATAGTTAGGTACAGAAGAAACAACGTAACAGTTCTTGTTGTTGTTGTTATTTGTTAGAGGTATTACTCACATATGTAGTGGCTGTACCTCAAGCTTATGCATACCTAATTGATAAGGCCTTGATTCTTGCTTTCTCTGTGTTGGTTTGATTCGCCAGTGGTTCCTTATTTTCTACATATTTATATGCGCGTCCATTTAAGCCTGATTGATACTTGTCCTTATCCTTATCGACCGTATAATTTTGTCCTTAATCAGTACCAAGAACACGACATGGCCAAATAAGCCAATTTTTATCGCATAGAAGGTTGGGGTCCAGTCCAATTCGTATACAAAAAGTTAAACGAAACGATTGTATCAATGCTGCACAATGGCTGACTGAAAATTGTCCTTGTCCCTGTCCCAGTGTCCTTAACGACAAGTATGAACCGGGCTTCAGGGTTTCTTTCTGAAAAAATTGTTTCAAACTTATTGGGTGGATTTCACAAAGGTGGTTTTACTAAACCATGGTTTTAAGCACCTTTTTATATGATTTGCACATAATTTCATTACGAAATAGCATGTCATACTGTATAATGTCATACTCTTCCTATTATGTACTCTTGGTACCAGAAGGGTCGTTTCACACTTTCATTTTAGTAATCCCTAAGTTTTCCCGCTCGTATGAAACAGGCTTACATAATGAATTGAAGTTTACCGCATCTTTGCTTCATTAAAAGTTTACATAGAATATATACTTTGTAAAATGTTTTCTTCATTAAAATTTAGCCTACTGTTAAAATGCCAACTTATTGGTTAATTCGAGCTAATTATGTAAGCTCCCCCGCTATAAACACTAATTGGCCGAAGCGTCAAGCCTAAGGCGTCAAGCTAAAAATTTTCAACGCCGTAATACAAAGCTGTATATACCATTAAACATTAGCTTAAATTTATCCAAATACTTAAGCTTCCAACTAGTTAACTAGTGTATACACAATAAAGCATAAGATAAACATCAAAGAACGGATAATGAAGTTTTATATAGGTATATACATGAAATTAGGTTTTCAGTTATTCCTTCGCGGCTTAAATAAATTCGAGCGATTAATCATCAATACTTAATCTATTAACTCATTTTATGCTAGCATATATATATATATATATATATATATCAGTAGAAAATAAGAAATGTCTCTGAATATATGTCTTTAATCAAGTTTACTAAGCCTGCATTTCGGCCTGTGTCAGGCCTTCGATGGGCTTTACAAAGTTACAGTAACATCAGGTGATTGTAGTCATAACTGTTTAATCCCAATGGCTCGAATATAGTTCCCATTTTATCTATCCAAGTAGCTTCGCCAGTTTTCTACTTTTTTCATCGCCAAAATTTTGTTGTAGAATAATCACTCGCATATCAGAACAACTATGATTTGGTAGGCTGTAGTGTCGTGCTATTGCAGTGTTGCAATTGGGTAGTAGCTTGCGTTTATCTTGTTTTGACCTTGTAATATTGACTATGCAAGCTCTGTGCGCATTGATCCTTGAGCGTAATTGTTGACCTGTTTCGCCAATGTACTGGGCTGCGCATTGTTTACACTCAATCAAGTATACCAGATCTGTAGACTGGCAATTACCATCCGATTTGATCTTGAACCATATTCCTGTTTTCGAGCTGCGTACGTGTGTTGTAGTAGTCATTAATTCGCAACAGCGGCACCCACGGCCTCCTTTGCCGGCTTGTGATGTGAACTGCTGGAGAATGGGAGTATTTGTTGAAAATTTAGAACGAACTAATACATCGCGGAGATTTTTATGTTTCGAGTAAGCTACAGTTGGTGTATTTGGTGGTTCGTTTTCAGCTGCGCTGTAAGCTGCGGTTAGTAGTAGGTGATTTTGGTGCAGGGTGCGATGTAGCAGAGGGGGTAAGGAATGATAATAAGGCAGGGATATGATGTGTCGCTTTTTGACTTTCTCGTTTTCTTTACCTAGGATATCGGTCCGTTTGCTCGGTACCTTCTCTAATTGCTTTAGAATGTGTTTGTTGTCATAGCCACGTTTAGTGAAATTGTGAGTCAGCTTTTGAAGTTGGTTCTTATACTGTCGATCATTAGAGCAGATTTTCTTCAAACGTAGCGCTTGGCTGTAAACTATGCTTTGTTTTGTTTTTCTGGGATGGTAGCTTTTTGCATTTATATATATATATATATATATATATATATATATATATATATATATATAATATATATAAATGCATTTATATATATATATATATATATATATATATATATATATATATATATATATATACATATATATATATTAGGGATCGACCGGATCCAAAATTTCTGCCGGATCCGGATCCGGATCCACTGGATCCGGCCGGATCCGGATCCGGATCCGGATCCGGATCCAGCCTGAGACACACAGACATTTTTCCAAAAATGAAAAAATTTCAAAAAATTTTTGTCTAACTTGACCATTGGCTGTCCCAGACTTCGATTTCGGGGGGCGGGCGGGGGTCTGAAGAAATTTTTTGACTTTTTATAATAGCGTTTTTCAGCTTTACGCTAATTTGTTATAGCCGCAGCCATATCGAGGGCAATGAATTGAGTCTGTTTGTAGTAAAAACCAGTGGTGCACCCAGGAAAAAATGGAGAATTTTTAAACTTTTAGGTTGAATTTGGTCAACTGGAGACGTATCAGAATTTTTTTCCGACAGGGAACGTCACATCAGACAGAAGACAATGTAATGCAGCATACTATATTCGTGTAGACATGCAAATGCAGCATAATGTACTCATGTATAGGCTTTGATGAAACATAATGACAAGGAATAGTAAGCCAAAGAGTTGCAGGAGTCTGGGGGCGGTAGCCCCCAGAAAAAATGTGGGAAATTTTTGATTTTTAGGCCAAATTTGGTCAATTGGGGGGACGCATCAGAAAAATTTTCCGGCCGGACCATAAAAACCAAAGGGGGGACCCTTGGAACAAATAGTTGTCGTCAAGAAGTGCCAATTTGATACTGGATCCGGATCCGGCAGGTTTGGATCCGGATCCGGCGCCGGATCCGGATCCACTGGATCCGGCCGGATCCGGATCCGGATCCGGATATCCGGTCGATCCCTAATATATATATATATCCATACATATACTAAAGTCATACCAGAAATTGCTGAACCCTGCGCCAAAATAGGCGGAGTGATTTTCGTGACTACTCGCTGTACTCTTGTGTTTGTTTGCAATCAAATTGTTCCTTTTGTGATAAAATCGTGTGTTTCTTTTTGTCTCAAGGTCCAGCAATTATGTATGTACTTGTCAGACTTTAATATTTAGTATAAATGTTTTTGTGACATTACATTGAACAGTGTTTATGCAGAAAATAATCACACGAAATGTTAATCACGGAAATTAAATTATTCTGGCTTCGCTTCAAGTTGTAACAAGACAACCGCTGTTTTGTTTAATTTAATGCTATTAATGTGAATAATTAATGTTAGGCTTATACGCCTTGGGTTTTTGAGACGAGGTTTGGTTAGTAGTCGCCAGAATCGCCCGCAGAAGTTTTATGCTGCTAAAATTAAGCTGAACTTAAGGTACCGAGTTCTTTTCCTTTTCCGTGTATTCCCCCTAGCCCGGAAATTGAAATGTTATATATACTGAACCGATTTTCATAACTTTAGTACCAAAACACAACACTCTCCTTGAGTGACTTCAAGACTTGAAAAATACTAATTTGAAGAAAATCTTAATTTTTTAAAAGTCAAAATTATGAAAAAAATTTTATGATTTTAAATACCTACTAGTGGTCTGAAACCCGAAAGTTTGTTTTTTTGTTTCTCTTTTAGTGGATTCTTTAACGCTACTTTTTCAATGCAATAAATTGTCTTTGTTGGGGCTATCTGTTACCATTTTTTAGCAATAAGCAAAAATAAAGTGGCGCACCCTAGAGATGAGATCAGGGCCGGCTTTTTTGGCCCGGCCCGGCCCTGCTCAAGATTTTCTACGGCCCGGCCCGGCCCGGCCCTGATTGGGCGTCGACGTCGGCCCGCCCGGCCCGGCCCTGATTTTCATTACTTGACAGTTCGATTGCCCTTATCAGTTGAAGAACTTAGTGTGTTGCGTAAAGGCTTATGCAATGCTACTTCATACCTACACATAGCTTACATAGCTTACTGTGTGAAAAGTTCATGATAAAAACAGTAGGTATGTATCACCAGTGGCGTACCCAGAAAACAATTTCGGGGGGAAAGACTTTTCGATGCTTTATAATGGGTTAAAATAAACTTTTTAGCAATTTTAACTCTTATAAGACGCTTTACAAATGCAAGATTACTGAACCACAAAGTTGCAGGGGTCTGAAGCCGGCGGCCCCCAGAAAAAAATTGGCAATTTTCCCAATTTTTAGACCAAATTTGGTCAACTGGAGACGAATCAGAAATTTTTTCCGACAGAACAATTTAAACAAAAGATGGTAACGTCACATCAGACTATCAGACATGTACTCGTAGCATAATGTACACGTGTATACATGCATAGGCTTTGACGAAAAATAATAACAAAGAATAGTAAGCCACAGAGTCGCAGGGGTCTGGGGGCGGCAGCCCCCAGGAAAAAAATGGGGGAATTTTTTATTTTTAGGCCAAATTTGGTCAATTGGAGACGTATCAGAAAATTTTACCGGCCGGACCAAAAAAAAAACAAAGGAAAGAGGAGGGACACTTGTGTAAAAATTAACACTAAGCCTCGTATTACATTTTTTACTAAACCTAATAGAACTGTCAAACCGTAAAAACTATAAAATTAAAAAAAAAGACAAGTAGTATTGTATAACTTGCATACAAATATAAACACAGAGCAAATTTGGAAAAGATGCGACAGCGACACACACTAGGAACACACCACACGAGTACACGACAGGCTGCTACGCAGGCTATGCCGTTAGCGTACATAAATATGTACGTACGTGTTTGCTTCTTACAACAGTCAGGGCATGGTAGAAATCAGGGCCGGGCCGGGCCAAAATCAGGGCCGGGCCGGCCCTGCGGCCCTGATGGCATAGCGGCCCGGCCCGGCCCGGCCCTGATGCAAAATTTCCACGGCCCGGCCCGGCCCGGCCCTGATTCAAACTTCAGCCGGTCGGCCCGGCCGGGCCTCAGGGCCGTAAAGCTCATCTCTAGCGCACCCTTTTTCCTGTTGTGCCACAGCACAGCAGGTCTTTAATTTTGATTCTGGCGTTATAACACTAAACAGTGTAAGATTTGCGTCCGCCAAATAATTCGTTTTCGAGAAAAAAACGATACTACAATAAATGATGTGGCACGCCTGGGCTCTCGAAAGCCCAGCGAGCATAGGTGTCGATTCATACTTACAGCCGTATGTCCGTTCAGTCGGCAACCCAATAATCATGCCACAAGCGGAGATGCACGGGGGGAATCGGCGAAGGGGGGGTGCCCGACCCCTGGCGGAAGGGGGTGGTTCCTAGTTTTGGCTATTGTTCGGCGACAGCCGAAAATTTTTCACAAATTTTTGATTTTCAACTAATTTTTGGGGTACTTTTTTTGACCGCACACGAAAAATTTTTGCAAATTTTTAATTTTAACGCATTTTTTGGGCACTTTTTTGGCCATCAGAGGGGGGTGGGAGGGTCAAGGGGGGGTGCCGGATGTCTGAAGGGGGGGGGGGGGTGGATACTCCCCACCTACCCGCCCCTATAGGTACAAGCTGATGTTGTACACTATTAATGGTATGATTATTTCGGAATTTGCCGCCTGAATGGACATAATATGGGTGGGTGGCTATATTATAGCTGTAAGTATGAATCGACCCTTAAATATCTGAGACCCACCCACCCAGTAAGGCACCCCACACTTTGGGTGTAAACCAGGCTTTTATTAGTACATATTCCTGTATTCGTAGACTAGTCTTTTGAACCTACTCACTATTGATTAGTTATGTCGTACCAAAAGTACATAATAGGATAATCCTATTATGTACTCTTGGTCGTACATATGTACATTAGTTAATGTATTTTTACATCGCGTATTCCGTATGAAATAATTTTGACAAGGACATTTATTCTGCCAAATATTTTTTCTTGAAACTGAATTCCCTTGCTACTTTTCTATTTTTGTCTTTTATAAATATCTTGGGGAAAGGGGACCATTTGTTAACAGTATAAGGACTTTTTTGTCAGAAGTTCTACCTAAACAAGTTGAAATAAGTCAGCGGTCCTAGTTTCTGTATATAATAAATCATTTGAAACGTCTGTCGAACGAACCGCGTCGCATAACGCATAATGCATGATGCATAAAACTACATATTAACAACATTCTACATAGAATATCTAAAAGTATCACAAGATGCTAAAAATAACATCAGTCCAGCCGAATGTGGTTGTTTACAAAGGATGAACTCTAATAACCTTGTTTTCAACCAGTTTTTTTCTAAGCTTACGTGCCTTCTAGCCCTTTAATCCTCTGCAACTTATTTGTTTATCCGACAACCGCATAAAATGAGATGAAATTAATTACATCGTTTGTTATTAGTTTTGATGCTACAGTTGGTTGAATTCTGGTTCATGCTGTTTTGTAATTATTTTTATTATGTTTTTGCATGGTTGTAACTATGTAAACATTTTGTAACCTAGTACCAAGATTAGTACCTACCTAGGGCTTAATTTTTACCGGATTAAATGGACTGACTTATTTTAATCCAAAGTTAGAATATTTTAATCCAAAGTTAGAATATTTTACTCCAAAGTTAGAATCACATTTTTATTAACGGGTTTAGAGAGTATAAAAATATTTCTTTGACAAACGAACGTAATGTAATTCAGACCCAAAAACATAACCACATGTTCGTGCGATAATTAATTCTCTACCGAGCTGTCACTGCATGTGTACCTAGAGTTTTCTGTGTTACGGTTGTAGATTCTCATCTTGAGGAGGAACTTTCATGATTTTCGGATAGCTACTTTTTTTTCATAAACTCTATCTCTTATATCTCATTTTGATGTGGTTTTTATTTTTTCAACTGTAAGGAACAAACCATTTTTGTGAGCTAATAAAACTGTCCCACCTGCCGCAAAACATACCTACCTCGTATATACATAAGTATATGTATTTATGTACTACAAAACTATGGGATTAGAAAGTCGAAATATATACGCATTTCATGATTATTTATTTTTTTGTTACAGAAATAAATTTTGGAGTGTGGATTAGCTATGGCCTCAAATTTAGCAGGATATGGAGAGGATGTCAACCAAACCAGTAAGCATACAGTTAAAGACTTGTTATGAGTGTTATAAGTTATACATAGTTATATGAGTGTCACTTTAAGTCTACTTTCGTTTCAAGACTGTTGCAAAATTTAAACAGTTAAGGATGGACTGCACCAAATCGGATTAACTGACGATTAGCTTAAACCGATTTAGCTTAGGCTTAAAATCCTTACATCGGTTTAAGTCCGCTGCACCAATGAAGATTAGCGAAGTTGGCGCTTAAAAATTAGTTGAAAACTCAGGCTTAGCTGCGACTTAGCTGGGATTTAACTAAATCGATTTAACTGGAGTTTAGCTCTAGCTCAGACTTAAGTTAATCCGATTTAGTGCAGTCCACTGTTACAGTTATAGGATTATGACTATAAGATTGTTGAAATAGTGTTGCAGTTGTTCTATGAGTCATGTTCTACGTTAAACCTTAAACCTTAAACCTGCAGTGGGAAGCGGGCATTACGCACGCAAATCTCGTGTCAATCTGCGGTCACTGCTTGCGTTCAGAAGGCCAAATTACTATTGAGTTAAAAGTATTATATAAATACATTCCTATACCTTTACTTTGATTCCGGAATCAAGTGAGTCCGCTTTGACTCCGGAGTCGGTAGCAACTAGCAAGCATATAATTTTTGTCGGGACATACCGTACATCTGTATATACAGTACATCTGGTATATTTTTCACATTGTTGATATGTGATTTTTCAGTAAATGGGTCTGTAAATGCTGTTAGAATAGCAATATGAGTGTTCTTTGCTATTAATTTTCACGAAATTCACTCGATTCCCGTTTTTAGACTTTAAAGCCAATTACTAATCCTCAACCTCATGTTACTTTTGCTTAAATTATATGTAATTAATTGCGGTGCTCGAATTCACGCCACCATTTGGCCTTTTTAGCTCCTGTCATTAAATTATAAACAAAGCCAGAAAGTAGTGAACTAGGCGTTGCAAATTTAACATTATTAAATTAAATGTGTAATGATAAAAACTGAACAACTGACTAGAGGTTTCTAATTTAATTTTTCTGTAAGCTGGTAACAAGGCTGTGTTGTATAGAAAATGAATTTACGGTCTCAGTCATGCTCATGTCTGACCAAAAGATGCTGGACCCTGGGACTGATAGAAACACAAGATTTCATTACGAAAAGAACGAATTGCAGGCATCAAGAGTGCAGCAAGTAGTCACAAAAATCACGCCACCTGTTTTGTCTCAGGGTTCACCAATTTCTGGTTTAGACTAACTTGAGAAACTTTTATGTTCTCACAACATTTTTGACAGATTGCCTTCAGCGTGTTTAGCTTATCTTGTAGCCTAAAACTGTGAAGTATGAATTTTTGAAACTGCATAAACGTCTGACCTCAGTGGTAAATAGGAACTGTGCAACTTTAGTATAAAACCTTGAAACGTTCACTTTAATCGTGTAGCCTAAGGTGGTAGTTTAAAAGTAGCAGTTCTTGCCGCGATTCGCTCGAACCAACTGCCAATTTTGTAGTACGCATTTACATAATAGGTACATGGGCAGGGGGCGGCAGCTTGACCTTGCCTGAGGGGGGGGGGCTGTAAACATGAGCTATAGTCTATGCTAAGGGGGGTCACATTGCTATGGTGTCATTGGCTGAAGGGGGTGTGTTCCTTGTAGCTATATTTGTATGACAAGGGAGGTGCCTAGTTTCCCTTAATCCACAATCAAGGGGGGTATTGTTATTCAGTTAGTGATACATGAACTGAAGCCAAGCACACGATGTTGTATTTGTCTTCCATAGCTTAATATTATGAGACACTAGGTCAAAGGTCATTTTTCTGTCATTTCAGGCTACGAGGACGGAATGATACCCGCCGAAATTGAAGATTTTCGCTGGCGAAGTCACCTAACGCAAAATATTTTCATGCCCACCCTTGTCACTGTGGGGGTTTTGGGTAGTGTCATGGTGGTTGTTCTTATCACCGGGCACCCCACCTTACTTCGCCTTCCCTCCAATCACTATATAATCGCTCTGGCCGGAACGAGTCTGCTGTTTATGATCGGCGTTTTCTGTAATTGGTTCGAAAGCGCTTTTGCGACCCCCTTGACCGCTCGTTTCTGGCTTCTGTGCAAGCTGGTGCACTATTGTAGTTTTTGTTGCGATTTTCTGGCAGTCTGGCTAATAGTTGCCATCTCTCTCGAACGATGCTTGGTGTTATTTTCTCCTAGAGCCCGCAGAAACTTTTGTCGAGTCCGCACCGCCCGCGGTGTGATCTTGACTATCAGTTTGACTTCTCTAGTCTACAATCTATGGGTCTTTCTGATGACTGACATTGTCTTTTTCGACCCGAATGGATATTATTGTGACATCCTGCCGTCTTACGCCCATGCCTATGGCATTTTGTCCGCCGTGGATTCTGTACTCAGCTGCTTTTTGCCCAGTGCACTAGTTGTCGCTATGAACGTGGCTGTGACATGTCGATTCAGTCGATACAAACGCAGATATAGCCGACCGCCCGTTGCTCAGAAAGGTAGACAGTGCTTGCTGTTGTTTTGTTACGATACCATTTTGATACTTTTGATATAAAGAGGATACTTATTTAGGTAATTATTACTTTTGATACTGGTATCAATATTGAAATGAGCATCAAATGTATCATATTTGAATTATTTGGTATCATATTTATATATTTAAATTTTTTCCAAGTAATCAAAACAACAGGAGTAGACAGTGTGCGTCTTAAACAGGCGTATCCACACTAGATTTCTAACGCCAATACGTAACCATATGACGTGTCAGGAGGGATGGGGTTCCCCTCAAATTCGAGGACCCGGGAAGAGCGTCATGAAATTTTAACCAAAACCAGGTAAACGTGGTAATTTTTTCAAAAATTTAGTAAAAGATGTAAAATTTATGGTATTTTGGGTCGATTAAGGGGGAGGTTCCCCCAAACTTTGAGTTCGGCTTTGGAAATTGAACCTGCGAATTGCGATACATAATATGTAAAGTTCCTTTACGAATAATGCGAGTGCAAAGAAATTACAAGGAAACAGTTGAAGTAGAAGTTTATGCATTAAACAATAGCATAAAACCCATTAGGATTCACTGTGTTAGCCTGTTTCACACAAGATCAATTTTATTATATCCATGCGACCCCCATGGGGATCCCCTTGAAAATTTGGAATTCTGAAAGTGGGTGATCGGACAATTTTTTGTAGCTGTTGTATGAGAGTTGAGACGGTTGCACATTTTCAGGTTTGCCTTATTAGTCCTTAGATTAGGCCTCAGGCTTAGGCTTAGGCTGAGGCTCCGGGCTTAGAAAATTCACCCTCTACGAAACGCCTTTACTGTGACACTTTCCCAATTCTTGTTTCAGACAGCTCACTACCCGACTATACCATGGGTGCCACAGCCACCAACTATACCATGTACAGCATGCAGCCCATACCTTCAGGAGGGGGCTCCCAGTCCCAGAACGGCGAGGGGCCCGACCAACTTCCCCCCAGCGTGAGACGGCACGATTTCACTCTCAGCATGCTGCTCCTGACGACTTCCTTTGTCTTACTCAACCTTCCCGTTCAACTCTACAGACTGATCATGAATTTCTTCTTCGCTCCCAAGACCCCCCTGCCTGTGCCCGTGATGGCACTGGAACTAGTGACCTATCTGATGTACTATTCCCACCACGCCCTCTCCTTTTATATCTACGCCTTTCACACGCAAGCCATGCGTCGCTTGCTGGTGCCTGTGTTCTGTCAGAGCGTCGTGTGTCAGTGCTGTCTTACGCCTGGACAACATATGTTGGCCAATGAACGGCGATGAAGCCTTCTAATTGGTTGATGCGAATGAATGCTGTTATTTGATTGGCTCTCGGATGGGAATCGTGATCGAAAATGGCCTAGCGATTTGATTGGCTAGCGAGTGAGCCTAGTGACTGGTTGTGGAGAAATATGAACTGGTGAATAAATGTGGTTGGAATTTTGAAAAATTTCCATTTTTGGCTAAATTTGAATGTTATGGCTAGTACAATCTCTAATATTTGATGGGGTCCATATGTGTGTGCTGCTGAAATTGTAGCTGAGCTTAACCGGGTAAGGCCTATTCACACGAGGGCACATTCTATTTTCACACTGTCTGCTGCAAACTATGTGACACCTTTGTGACTGAAAACTATTTCTATTCAGAAATATAGTTTCATGTCACTGCAGGTTTAGTGCGTATATACGTGTCTAGACCGAGTCTAAAGTTAAACACCTTTTGTGAATCTCAACCATTATGTGCAACTCACATGAAAACGTAAACGTGAAATCCTATTTAGCAAACCCACCTTTATAAAATCCATTATCAGTGAGTGTTCATATGTACTGTGTAATAGCTGTTTGACATGTGATGTAGGGTTGTTTCAATTATGAAATTACATATTTTCAATTTCAACATCGATTTTTCATTAAATTATTTTCGTTTTTTGTTTATTGAGGTCACAGTTACTGCAATATATATTTGTGTGAATCGGGCCTGTTAACATAATTGATATTGAAATTGAAAGTATAGGTTCAATTTCAATTAATTTATTTTCAATTTTAATACCACTATCAATTTTTGGGCAAATTATTTTCAATTTCAATATCAATTAATACATAATTGACATTGAAATTGAGAGTGGGTTTTAATGATTGAAACAAATAATTGAAACAACCCTAAATGTGATGTTACAACTATGTACAATATTCTGTATTTTTTGCCTTTTGTTAAAAAAAGCATGATCTTGTTGCACAGATATATTGGTCCATTCTTACTTGCATAAATGAAACAATTTTCAAATGACCTTCAGAATCGAATATCACTGATGGGCTAATTCCTAAAATGTGTTAAACGGATTAGATTAAAACTTGTTGTGTAATAACCCATGCCATTGTCCACGAATCCAACCATAATTTGTCATCCTAAGTAGGTTGACAAAATTTTAGAAATCTATCTGGTCTTTAACATTTGTTATCAAGCAAATCTAATCCGTTTAATCCATTTTAGGAATTGTCCCAAAAAGTAACGTAAATGATATAGTGTCCCACTCGTATAAAAGAGTGAGATAGGTAGGTACATACACTACAGCTATTAATAGCTAACCTATACTCTACATAGCTTCCTAACTAAGAATACATAGTAGTCTCATCTGCCATATAAGAGGGAGCAACAATTATATATGTACTCTTGGTAATAATTAAGCCAGAGGGTGTCACTTCTATGCAACATTAATAACTACAAAGAAGAGTACATTAATAGGTAGAGTTTGACATTCCCCTATTATGCCGTGGTGCTTGCGTCCAATTCGGAGCGTATGGTATCCAGTTATCTACCTCAGTTCAAGACACTTCTAAACTGTTTTTCATAGTGTCTTGAACTGAGGGTGGGGGGTAGCTCCCTCAGATTAGTACGGTCAAGGTGTCATGAAATGTATGGGGGTTACCCCCCCCCCCTTAAAACCGCACATACAGGCCTATTTTGCGCTCCGCATTGGACGCAAGCTAAAAGGCATAACAGCGAGAGTGTCATACACATACTGTTCCTATTATGTACCTAGTCTTGCTATAATTACATAATAATAAAAAATTCCACAGATGAAGATTTTTATTTGCATAAAGTAAATTTGCACGTAGATCTCTTGCGAATTTTTTCGCTAAATATATAAGAAATCAAAATCATATTCTTTCAATTCAAATTTATTAGCTTTACAACAATTTTCCGAAGTTTCCCGAATTTTCAACACTGTTTCTGAAAATCTGAATTGAGTAGTTTTCGTAGAAAGAATATCTGAATCTGTAATATTCTAATTTCATAATAGTTTACAAAAAACTTTGGACTATTGAATCTTGTACAATAAGTGCAAACGCTAAATCGTCAAGTAAAAACTGTTAAAATAGGGTTGTTTTGATACGACTTGTTTTAGTTTGTTTTGATTTGATTTGATATGGGCTTCTGAGAAATCAGTTTTTCAGTTTATTATATTTCATTCGTTCTGCTATCTAACTTAAATTAATTTAATTTGATTCGGTCCTTGCCAAAAACTCATTGACTTATTGGAGTTATTGCATCAAACGTATTCAAACAATCCTACTAGCAAATTTCAAGTATGCTTCAGAGTTTCAGTTTCCGCTCATATGGCTCAGGTTCATGCCATCTGATAGTACTGTATATTTTCGTGGAGCGAGAAGAGGGGTAGAGCGGCCAAAGCGATGAGGTACGGCAGAGTGCCCATGATCTCGCAGATGGTGATGACTGAAGAGCCCAGGGTCAGACCCAGCAAAGATCCGATGTCGCTCAGAAGGTCTACTTGCTGAAACAGAGAAGTCGGCCTCATAGTAGCAGTCACATTGGTTATGAATTGTGATTCACAAAGCGCCTTTAACTTAAACCCAGTCTAAGTCGAGCATGAGATCGCATGAAATACGGAAATAGAAATACACGGAATTTATTGTGACGGATGATGTTCTATTATATTCGAAAAAAGTTTTAGGCTGAGTCTAAAGTTTAAACGTCTTTTGTGAATTACGTTTGTTTCGTTAGAGTCGATTCAGTATTTACTTGCAGCCGCAATCACGCCAAATCTGATGTTATACGATAGTACGAGCGTGATTAGTCTCATACGTATTTCGTAATTTTGCCGGCTGAACGACATACGACGGTCAAGTAATAATCGACCCTTAGCCGGGAAAGTGACGAAACATCACGTCACTAGGTTTCGTTCCTTACGCATTATTGGTGTCGTGATGCTGTGGTAAAACTTTACCTACGAACACTGAAATAATCAGTCTTTTTACGTACAGTATATGCCGGACGTTCAACGTAGCTCAAATAACCACTCTGCATGTAGAAGGCCTCGAAAATGCCGTGGGATGCTCTGAAAATAATAACATAGGTATGGTTGACAATGTTACGTTAATAGCAGCAAATCGACTACTCTGAAGTTTGGCAAAATAATTTTTTAATAAAACTGAATTTTTAGATAGATAATCCAGAAAATATACTTAGTTTGAGTTGTAGCTGAAGATTTGGCGGAACGGAAACTCAAAATATGGATTCTTTTGTCCACGGTTTTTTTTGCTCAAATTTGTGCTCATTTGAGCATTGAAAAATAAAAATGAGCATCAACCGAGCATTGCTGATATTGCCCAACGATGTAGCCAGAAGGAATTGCTGATACGTCTCCAGTAGACCAAATGCGGTCTAAAAATTGAAAAAATCTCCAATTTTTTCTGGGGGCTACCGCCCCCAGACCCCTGTAATCTTGTGTCCTTTGGTTTTCATGGTCCGGCCGGAAAAATTTTCAGATACGTCTCCAGTTGACTAAATTTAGCCAAAGAATCAAAAATTTACCCTTCAATTTACCCTAAAAAATTTTTTTCTGGGGGCTGCTCAGTGGCGGATCTAGGAATTTTTCATGGGGGGGGGCTCGACCCCGATAGGCAACCTGACCAATAGGCCCCATTTTTTCGAAATGAGCTAAATGCACTCAATTGCTATTTTAACGCAAAAAACGATTTTTCGGTCAAAAACAATGCTTATTTTCGACCACAGCAGCATCGAACCTGAAATTGGAGCTCAAAAAACCTAAAATTACGAAACGGTGCGCCGGCAAGGGTCCAGAACTACAGAAGCTAGCCAATCTGCAAATTTTCCGAAATTTTTTGGGTTGCGGACCAGTTGCGAAGCAAAGGCAACCCTTTTGTATCTGAAATGTCTGTTATTATTATTATTATGTATTAATATTATTATTACAAGTCTAGTGGGTCTAGTTTAGATCAGTTCGACCGGATCTTTAGGGCAACGTTATAATAAATTATACACAGCTTGACACTAAATTGTGAACTCTGACAAAAATTTTAAATTTTCATCATAAATGAGAGCAGAGTGAGATTTGATCACACATGCTGTGATCTGTTTAGTTGCTTTCCTTAGGCAAACGTTTAGGGGCCCATAACTTATGTTTCCGTTGTGGTACAAAGACAATTTCAGCATCATTGGCCAGCAAATTGCATAAGCTTTTGAATGATGGGTCACATGACCCTGTGACGTGACGTTAAGCGCACGTCAATTTTTTTAAATTGACGTTACGACTCAATCTGTGGTCTGGCGCTATCATGTGACATGTCATTTGAAAGCGCCAGAAATTGTCTTTCCAATGACTTTATTTTTATGTTTCTGCCATGTTCATAGCAAAAGTTATTTCAGTTTTTTTGATTAATTTTGAAAATTGACTAACTACTAAAGTGGTCTGTCGCGGAGGATTTGCGGAGTAAAAAATAACTCCGATTTACGTCCCTTAAAAGTCATACAGACTGTAAAGTAGAATAATACAAAGCAATGACGTTTCTTTTAGACTGTTGAATGAAGCCGATAATGAGCATTCCGTTTTCATTATTAATGTGTTAAACGTTGCTTATAGCAACAAACAAATAACTACGTCTTACGTGGCCTATAACTTGAGAACCTGGAGGCTGCACGCAAATCGAAAGCTAAACGTCTAAATAACACATGTGGCACCATCAGATTCAAGGTACAGTTAGTTGATACATCCATTATCATTATTAATAGGATAGTATATATATATATATATATATATATATATATATATATATATATATATATATATATATATATATATATATATATATATATATATATATATATATATATATATATATATATATATATTAATTAATAATATTATTATTACCCGACTTGTTTGACATTAAATTTAGTAATTTACTGAAAATGTCATTATTGTAACAATAAAACTGCTAAAACGATGGTACAGTATTACGCAATTACAATTTAATTAGGTATATGAACATGCACATGCAAAATAAAAGCAAGGAACACTAAGCCAAAAACTTGCAGGGGTCTGGCGGCGGCAGCCCCCAGAAAAAAATTGGGAAATTTTTTTATTTTTACCTCAAATTTTGGTCAACTGGAGACGTCTTGGAAATTTTTTCCGGCCGGACTATAAAAATCAAAGGGGATATCTTTGTGTAAAATTTCAGTCCGAAAAAATTTCGGGGGGGGAATTCCACCGCCCCGGCTACGCCCCTGCTTAGCAGTGTATTACACAATCAAAAAATGCACAATGCACAAAAGCAAGGAAGAACAAGCCACAAGGTTGCAGAAACAAATTTGGGAAAAAAATTTATTTTTAGGCCGATTTGAGTTAATTGCGGACGTAAAATTCCAGCAAGACCATAAAATAATGGGGGGATCCTTGTGTAGAGTAAACGACAGGCTACAAGGGCCTAAATAGGCCCCAAATCAACATGGAAAATGGGCCTATCTAGTCTACAGCAGGCTACAAGGTCCTAAATAGACCCCAAACCAACATGGAAAATGGGCCTATCTAGTCTACAGCAGGCTACAAGGTCCTAAATAGGCCCCAAAGCAACATGAAAAGTGGGCCGATCTAGTCTACAGCAGGCTACAAGGTATTAAATAGGCCCCAAAGCAACATGGAAAGTGGGCCTATCTAGTCTACGACAGGCTACAAGGTCCTAAATAGGCCCCAAACATGGAGAGGAGAGGGGCCTACCTAGTCCACAGCAGGCTACAACTACAGGGGCCTAAATGGGCCCAAAACCAACATAGAAAGGGGCCTAACTAGTACACAGAAGGCTAGAAGGGCCTAAATAGGCCCCAAAGCCACAAGGAGAGGGGACTATCTAGTCCACAACAAGCTGCAAGGGCCTAAATAGGCCCAAAACAACATGGAAACCGACCTACATGTGTGCGCAAGTCGGGGGCATATCGGCCCTTCGGGCCGATAGGCCCCTGACTCGATAGGCCCCTCGACCCAATGGGGGGGGCTCTAGTCCCCCCCGCCCCCCCCCCTAGATCCGCCTATGGGGCTGCTGCCCCAAGACCCCTGCAGCCTTGTGGATTAGTAATCTTGCGTTTTTAAGGCGCTTTATGAGTGTTAAAATTGCTAAAAAGTGCATTTTAACCCATTACAAGAAATCGAAAAGTCATTCCCCCCCCGAAATTTTTTTCTGGGTACGCCACTGCTATGCCGCATTTATTTGCGTAACACACGGTCCGATGTGGCGTTCCAATCTTTTGTTTTTTTCCTTTCGGAAAAAAATTTTGCTACGTCTCCAGTTCACTAAATTTGGCAAAAAATGAAAGTCTGCAATTTTTTACTGGGGCTGCTGCCTCCAGATCCCCGCAAAGATGTAGCTTTTGCGTTTCTAGTGTTTCTACTTTCTTTTGCGTTTCTATCCCCCCAAATTTTTTTGCGGGAACAGTCCTTTCCGTTAAAATAGTTTACGTCACCCCAGATCGGCCTTAACCCCCATAAATTGTCCTTTTAAAAAAATTAGTGTAGCCCCCCTTTTCTCCGGTTGACGAAGAAGAATTTGTAAGCAAAAGACTGCATACGTGTTGTTTAATGTTTTGACAATGCAACACGGCGAAAAAAACGTTAAAAAATTTTGAGCATTCGAACTTAAAAATGAGCATCGAAATTTAAAAATGAGCACAAATTGAGCATTGGCCGTTTCGAAAAAAAACCCTGCTTTTGTCATTGATAATATATTAATTGCGGTGTTAAATTAAATAGGCTACTTAACTTACCTACTTAACGTTAAGCTTGCTGCCGGAACACTACTTAAAGGTAATAAATAAGCTATGCAGTAGGTAGGTACTAAACATTTTTCTAAAATTTAATTAATTAATTATTTAAAAAAAACAAAGAGTTACCTAAAATCGTCCAAGCACGTTTTATTTCTCGTATCACCACAGCCCGGTGTCTAGAACGCCAAAGATTAGACGCCTTGATCAGTTGATAAAAAAATTTCTTTTCTTATTTGTTTTAAAAGACAAGTTAATAATTAAAATTCAGTTTGTTTAGGTAGAAGTACAGCAAGAACAGCGCTGTTCTAATAGGTATGCTTCAATCAAGAATAGGTAGAGTTCAAACTTAAGCATCGTTAGCGAAAACAGACCAACATTTAGTATGTACAGACGTACAAGTATGAATTTTTGAGTCGTTTATTTTTGCAATTCAAAGTGTTGAGAATGCATTTTTTCACATACAGAGTTTCCTAAACTAGAGACCGTTTTCTAATCTAAAGAGATGGTAAAAAATAACTAACCAGGTAAGAACTAGAGGGGTATCGGACTTTCGTTTCGAAAATATCGTACACTTCTTCTCTAAAAACAAAATAAAAAACGCTCACTTAGTTTGAACAGTTTCGAAATATTTCTACGGTGAGTAGCCTATATACCCAGTGCAAAATTTTTTTGACGTCATCTAACGTATATTCTATTCGACCTATCTATTCCTATGTAGAAGTTTACATGAGCTTTAGTAAACCCCTTGGGTGGATTTCACTAGGGCAAAAAAGTTAAACTTTAACTTTAACTGAAATTAAAAAAGTTAGGGGTCCTACTTTAACTTTAACTTTAACTTTAACTCCAAAAAAAGTTAGAGGTCTTACTTTAACTGTAACTTTAACTTAAGTTAAAACAACCTTACTTTAACTTTAAATTAAAGTTATTTTTAAAAAAGTTATATAAAAGTCATTGATTTTTGGCTTACTTTAACTTATATTGATGCCCGCGCCTTACTTTAACTGTAACTTTAACTTAAATTGAAGCAATGGCCTTTACTTTAACTTTAACTTTAACTTAAATGAAAATGGTTTGACTTTTTTGCCCTAGATTTCACCACGGTGGTTTTTCAAAACCATGGTTTTACGTACGTTGTCAATTGTCATATGATTTGCACATAATTTCATTACGAACTATCGGCCGATTTGTTACGAATTTCGTACATTTTCTAAAAGCATGGTTTTTGCTCAGTTGAAATTTCAAACCTGCAGCATAGCAGGTTTTTATTCTGCTGAAATTTCAACTGAGCAAAAACCATGGTTTTAGAAAATCTACGAAATTCGTAACGAATCATGCGATATCTCGTAATGAAAATATGTGTAAATCATATACACACGTACGTAAAACCATGGTTTTAAAAACCACCGTGGTGAAATCCACCCCTTAAGTCTTGGTATTAATTTCTTGACTCAATTAACCTGCGCAAACTTGTGATGGTATTAAGACTGATCGACTGAAAACATTGTCAGAGGCATAATTTTAGTATATATAGAATCAATCCCTAAGTTGAGTCACTTCAAAGAGAGGCTGAGTACACAATACACATTACACAACCCGTTTACATTACAATAACACATTACACAACAATTAGCTCAGTTTAGTAAAATTTAACCAGTTCAGTCGGACTAAAATTAACTCCTTTAATCTGGTAAAGAAGTTGCCCTCAGTACGGGCGACTGACGTGCAAGGTGGCGGACAGTCGTAGAAACTGAGTGTCTTCAGAAATGTGTCTCCTTTCGTTGACAACTTCCAAACGCATTCGACTGAAAATAAACAAAAAACAGTAGTACAAACTACAAAATACGCAAAAAATCACACAAATAAAAAATTATTTCTATACTACATAGTAAGCTTAGGTAATAAATTGATTCATATGCATAATGCATATGTTTCACTAACATAAACATAAATATAAACATTAGCTATTCAACGTTTTGTATGTCTTTTTACCTTTTAATTTTAATACCTGATTTTTTAAACGAGAAGTTAATCAGAAACTGAGAAAAAAAGAAATAATTACAATTATAATCAATTGGAAACATATTAAAAAAACCAGTTAGGTAATATAAGAAAAATTGACCGTAATTACGAAATAATGTACTTTTGTCACACTCATATTATTCTAGGCCATTTATTGAATGCAAAACAATCGCTAACATGTCCAAGAGTATAGGATTATTGATGTAGTACATAATAATAATACATGCTTAGCAGTACATAATACATCATATTATGTACTCTTGACATGACGAAATCTAGACCCTACTTTCCGGAAGAGTGACACAGATAGAGAAATTGGTGGCGAGGGGGAAGGCGGGGTGGCCGCAGCCGCAGTGGGACACCATGTATTTCTGGAAGGCGCTTCGGGTGCAGCCCTGAAACAAGCCAATCAAATTGGTCTCTTGTCTGCACTGCGTTTCTATTGGTTAGATCATTCCTTATTTTTGTGGATATATATTAGGATTTCTGTGTGGTGTTACCTGTGTTTCTCTACTTGCTATCTATTTTGTTTTGTTTTCCTGCTCTTGAGTAAACCATTTCATTATTTTCATTTCATTTCATTTCTCAGATCTATTAGGTGGCTATGTTTACAGCGTATCATTCGCGTATGTATGTATGTATGTATGTATGTATGTATGTATGTATGTATGTATGTATGTATGTATGTAGGTATTCAGAAACTAACGAATCGTAAAAGGGGACAATTTCTAGGATGGATTAAACGGATTAGATTTAAATTTGATTGCATAATATGGATATGCAGAATTCTGTGTTAATTAATTACTAAATTAAACTAAAACTAAATACTATAGCAAACTTGTATGAATTTATAGACGATGTCATGACTCATGAGTTATGTATAAGGAAACTAAATTTTAATCTAATCTGTTAAATCCTTTTTAGGAATTGGCCTCAATAACTAAGCTACATAGCAAATTACGCGTTTTCTATGGGTAGATATTATCAAATCAACAGAAAGATTTTTATTTAAATTACATGTAAAAGCTGCTAAGTCTTAGTTTTAGTGAAATACATAAATACGCACTAACTTCTAGGTAATTCAGAAAACTTTGTTTTTCAGTTCATTATCAAGCGTTGCCAGGTAAAAAATGAAAAACATAGCATAAGATACTGAATAATTGTCAAAATTGTCAGTTGTTTAGTGTTTATATACGCACAACACACTAACACAGGAAAGGACGCACACATACACTCACACGCACCGCGCTGCCTTATCAGCGCATGCGTGACTGCTGTGCTGCTCAGTGCAACAGACTGCAGTAATGCACTGAAACTAAGCATGATTTACATACAACTTTAGTTTCAGTGCATTACCTGAATTTAGTATGCACGGCCGCTGAGGCGGCCGCGGAAAAAGACAGAAAATATAATTTTAGGATTTGTTAACTTACAGACAGTTGATACTGTCCCTCGTAATAGTAAGTGGATACTTCGGAGGAATCCTTAACGCACAACCCGTATGGTTTGGATAGACGCGATATAAACGACTGAAACACAAACAGGAAGTCATAAAAATAGCTTTAAAGGAGGATAGGTATAACACTTTAATACATATTAAATACTGTGTACATGCTGAGTATAGGTAGATAGATTCCAAGTTGCATAGCATTATTACTACAATTGCAATGAATAGCCTATCCGCTGAGAAGTGTTGCTCAAAACGAATACAAATATTTCCAGTTTCATACAGCTTTTCTCCAAATTTTAACCCGACTGTCTCTTAAATCGATCCACTTCAATAAACAGTAAAGACGGCAAGACAAAATGCACATGAACTACTAGTTACTATCAAGAGTACATGAACTACTAGTTACTATCAAGAGTACATTATAATAGGATAGACACGTGTACTTCTATTTGTATATACTCTTGTGACTTCAAAAAATTAAAAAAAATAATTTAGGTCTTCAGCCAATCTGATTGCGTCGTTATCAACATTACATTCTGATTGGCTAGATTTCAGTTTGCATATTTCTCTGCTATGACAGAGCTGGCGTACATAAGTGAATATAAAAGAGGTGAGATAACCCGCGGGAACATTATATCCGTCCACATCCGGAAATACGGGTGAGTCCGGAATCCCAAAGGTCACTCGCAGTCCCGCCGTTTCCGACAAGCCCAAGTACTCTGCCTGGTCCACTATAAATTGCACTCGGAGCCCTGAAAAAAACAGTAGCAAGAGCACATAATATGTGTAAAAAAAGTAGCAAGAGTTCATAATATGTAAAAAACAGTAGCAAGAGTACAAAATATGTAGGATGTCTATCTATTATGAATGAGTAT
>JASANF010019032.1:0-16125 GCA_030248245.1 Trissonchulus sp. WLG1_4 | reverse complement strand
TGCCATGTATTGCTCTAGTTTTGGTTGGGGCTGGATTTTACCCATTTGATGCTGGGGCTGGATTTTACCCAGTAGGGGCTGGGGCTGGATATTACCCATTTGGGGCTGGGGATGGATTTTACCCAGTTGGGGCTGGGGCTGGATTTTACCCATTAGGGGCAGGTGCTGGATTTTACCAGTTGGGGCTGGGGCTGGATTTTACCCATTTGGGGCTGGGGCTGGGATTTCACCCAGTTGGGGCTGGGGCTGGGGCTGGAAATTACCCAGTTGGGGCTGGGGCTGGGTTTTACCCACTTGGGGCTGGGGCTGGGGCTGGGGCCGGGGCTGGGGCTGGGGCTGGATTTTACCCAGACCCGCTATAGCCGGACACTAACAGCTATTTCTAGTCAAATAGTGGCTATAGCGCTAATAGCCGATTGACAGCGTGGGCTCAACAATTCTGTGAAACGGCTATAGCCGAGCTATAGCCAGGCCATACCGGCTATTCCTAGTCAAATAGTGGCTATAGCGCTAATAGCCGATTGACAGCGTGGGCTCAACAATTATGTGAAACGGCTATAGCTGAGCTATAGCCAGGCCATACCGGCTATTCCTAGTCAAATAGTGGCTATAGCGCTAATAGCCGATTGACAGCGTGGGCTCAACAATTCTGTGAAACGGCTATAGCCGAGGGGGGGCGCGCGCGCGAACTGGAAACGGCTAGGAGCCGGAGCTATAGCCAGGCCATACCGGCTATTCCTAGTCAAATAGTGACCGGCTATAGCGCTAATAGCCGATTGACAGCGTGGGCTCAACAATTATGTGAAACGGCTATAGCTGAGCTATAGCCAGGCCATACCGGCTATTCCTAGTCAAATAGTGGCTATAGCGCTAATAGCCGATTGACAGCGTGGGCTCAACAATTCTGTGAAACGGCTATAGCCGAGCTATAGCCAGGCCATACCGGCTATTCCTAGTCAAATAGTGGCTATAGCGCTAATAGCCGATTGACAGCGTGTGCTCAACAATTCTGTGAAACGGCTATAGCCTAGCTATAGCCGGGCCATACCCGGCTATTCCTAGTCAAAAGACACGGCTATAGCGCCATAATAGCCGATTGACAGCGTGGGCTCAACAATTATGTGAAACGGCTATGAGCTGAGGCTATAGCAGGGGCATAGCGTAATAGCTGGGGCATACCGGCTATCATCCTAGTCAAATAGTGGGGCTATAGCGGCTAATAGCGCGATAGCCGGTTGACGGGGATAGCCCGGCTCGCACGGCGGGTATAGCCATTTCACAGAATTGATGAGCCCGCGCTGTCAACCGGCTATTAGCGCTATAGCCGCCTTTTGACTAGGAATAGCCGGTATAGCCCGGCTATAGCTCGGCTATAGCCATTTCACAGAATTGATGAGCCCGCGCTGTCAATCGGCTATTAGCGCTATAGCCGTGTTTTGACTAGGAATAGCCGGTATAGCCCGGCTATAGCTAGGCTATAGCCGTTTCACAGAATTGTTGAGCTCACGCTGTCAATCGGCTATTAGCGCTATAGCCACTATTTGACTAGGAATAGCCGGTGCCGGTATGGCCTGGCTATAGCTCGGCTATAGCCGTTTCACAGAATTGTTGAGCCCACGCTGTCAATCGGCTATTAGCGCTATAGCCACTATTTGACTAGGAATAGCCGGTATGGCCTGGCTATAGCTCAGCTATAGCCGTTTCACATAATTGTTGAGCCCACGCTGTCAATCGGCTATTAGCGCTATAGCCGTGTTTTGACTAGGAATAGCCGGTATAGCCCGGCTATAGCTAGGCTATAGCCGTTTCACAGAATTGTTGAGCTCACGCTGTCAATCGGCTATTAGCGCTATAGCCACTATTTGACTAGGAATAGCCGGTATGGCCTGGCTATAGCTCGGCTATAGCCGTTTCACAGAATTGTTGAGCCCACGCTGTCAATCGGCTATTAGCGCTATAGCCACTATTTGACTAGGAATAGCCGGTATGGCCTGGCTATAGCTCAGCTATAGCCGTTTCACATAATTGTTGAGCCCACGCTGTCAATCGGCTATTAGCGCTATAGCCACTATTTGACTAGGAATAGCCGGTATGGCCTGGCTATAGCTCGGCTATAGCCGTTTCACAGAATTGTTGAGCCCACGCTGTCAATCGGCTATTAGCGCTATAGCCACTATTTGACTAGGAATAGCCGGTATGGCCTGGCTATAGCTCAGCTATAGCCGTTTCACATAATTGTTGAGCCCACGCTGTCAATCGGCTATTAGCGCTATAGCCACTATTTGACTAGGAATAGCCGGTATGGCCTGGCTATAGCTCGGCTATAGCCGTTTCACAGAATTGTTGAGCCCACGCTGTCAATCGGCTATTAGCGCTATAGCCACTATTTGACTAGGAATAGCCGGTATAGCCTGGCTATAGCTCGGCTATAGCCGTTTCACAGAATTGTTGAGCCCACGCTGTCAATCGGCTATTAGCGCTATAGCCGTGTTTTGACTAGAAATAGCTGTTAGTGTCCGGCTATAGCTCGGCTATAGCCGTTTCACAATGGGTAAAATGAGGGCTAAGCTATGAGCCCCAGCCCCAGCCCCGGCCCCAGCCCCAGCCCCAGCCCCAAGCGTGGGTAAAACCCAGCCCCAGCCCCAACTGGGTAAAATTAGCGCCAAGCCCCAGCCCCAACTGTTGGGTAAAATCAGCTCAGCCCCAAATGGGTAAAATCCAGCCCCAGCCCGCAAATGCCGGGTAAAATCCAGCCCCAGCCCCAGCCCGGTAAAATCCCAGCCCCAGCCCCAAATGGCTACAGTCCCAGCCCCAGCCCCTAGTGGGTAAAACCCAGCCCCAGCCCCAACTGGGTAAAATCCGGCCCCAACCAAAACTAGGTAATTTCCAGCTCCAGCCCTGGCCCCAGCCCCAGCCTACGCACGCCCCGGCCCCGGTTGGCAAAACACATCACCACAATCAAATAGGCAAACCTTTGATACAACTTCAACTATTACAGCAAGGACGAAATAGATTTTGATGCATAATTAGTCACTGGTAGGGAATCGTACTAATTAAAGCAATGCACTTTATCATTCGAATTTAATTTTTCTAACACTAAACTTCAATCTCAGTTCTGCACATTTTCAACCAACTTTGTGGCTCTGTTCCGTCAAATTTTATTTGTATAAATTTTCACAGTTTGTATCTTTTATTATTTCGTGAAATTGATAGTTTTCTGTCGAATTTTAGATAAATTTCAGTAAGCTTCTCCTTGCAGTTCAATTCCTGCTTTGTGTCGATCGAATTCATGTATCTAATGCTAAGTTTTCGTAAAATTTTTAATTTTTCTGTTTTTTCAACAACACCAATCAATAGATACCACCTGAGAAGAATAATGCATGTATGTAGGTATGCTTCTGAAATTATTTCGGCCTAAAGGAGATTCGGCCTACATAGCAGTGATATATTTTAAAACAGCCTGCCAGCTGCAATATTTAACACAATACAGAATGAAAGTGTGCGTGAGCGCCCGCTCATGTGCCCCTGTGCGCCCGCTCATGCGCCCTCTCTGCGCCCTGTCATGCGCCCGCTCTGCGCCCTGTCAGGCGCCCGCTCATGCGCCATGGCGTACGCCATGGAGCAACTTGCGCCTTCGTGGCAATAGGCCTTTAGCTGGTCGTGTCACTGCTATGTAGGCCGAATCAGGCCGAAATCATTTCAGAAGCATACCTACATACATGCATTATTCTTCTCAGGTGGTATCTATTGATTGGTGTTGTTGAAAAATACAGAAAAATTAAAAATCATTACGAAAACTTAGCATTAGATACATGAATTCGATCGACACAAAGCAGGAATTGAACTGCAAGGAGAAACATAAGCTTACTGAATTTTATCTAAAATTCGACAGAAAACTGATCAAAGTTTTCACGAAATGTAACTAAAAGATACAAACTGTGAGAATTTATACAAATAAAATTTGACGGAACAGAGCCAAAGTTGGTTGAAAATGTACAGAACTGAGATTGAAGTTTAGTGTTAGAAAATTTAAATTCGTATGATAAAGTGCATTGCTTTAATTTTGAATACGATTACAGTTCCCTACCAGTGACTAATTATGCATCAAAAACTTTTTCGGCCTAACGGTGATTCGGCCTTGCTGTAATAGTTGAAGTTGCATCAAAGGTTTGCCTATCTGATTGTGGTGATGTGTTTTGCCAACCGGGGCCGGGGTGGGCGTAGGCTGGGGCTGGGGCCAGGGCTGGAGCTGGAAATTACCTAGTTGGGGCTGGGGTTGGATTTTACCCATTTGGGGCTGGGGCTGGATTTTACCCAGTTGGGGCTGGGGCTGGTTTGTACCCTGTGGGGGCTGGGGCTGGATTTTACCCTGTTGGGGCTGGGGCTGGATTTTACCCATTTGGGGCTGGGGCTGGATTTTACCCATTTGGGGCTGGGGCTGGGTTTTACCCAGTTGGGGCTGGGGCTGGGTTTTACCCAACCTGGGGCTGGATTTTACCCACTGTTACATTTGGGGCTGGGGCTGGGTTTTACCCACTTGGGGCTGGGGCTGGGGCTGGGGCTGGGGCCGGGGCTGGGGCTGGGGCTGGATTTTACCCAGACCCGCTATAGCTGGGCTATTGCCGGCTTAGAACAGTGTTTCAGTATCAAAGCTATAAATTGAAAAAAGTTGTGTGGCCTGTCAGAATCGAACTGCCAACCTATCGGTTACCAGTCCGACTGCTTCACCATTGAGCTACAGGGCACCTGAAAGTCTGACAATAAACTATCTATATAAGTAAATTAATCTCACAGTTCAGTGCTAAAAGAGTTACTGATAAAGTAAGAACATGGTCACGATGTGTAAAGAATTATTTTTTTGCCACGGGGGGTGTCCCCCCTTTTTTCTATAATTCAATTACTGCTCAATATCAATTTTTACTGTGCCCCATTGAAGCAAGTTTTCGTCGTTCGTTCAAAATCTGCAGTTATTGTCACAATTCCAGATGACTTTGTGGCTTAGCGACAGAGCGTTCGCTTCGCAATCGTAGGGTTGTTGGTTCGATTCCACAAAGTCATCAAGTTTTGCATTTTTTATTTCGTTTTGGATATCGCCAAAATAGCCATAGCGAGCTATAGCTATAGCCGGCTATTTCAGACGAAACAGTGTATTCAAAACGGCTATTGGCGGCTATAGCCGAATCGCCACTCCTAGGTGGTCTCCTAGATTTCAGAAAAATAGCCATAGCCACGTTTCTTCAGTCAAAACTTGGCCATTTGAAAATTGCCAAAATATGCACGGCGAGCTATAGCCGCGGCGAATTAGCACTAGTGAAAAAATAGCCACGGCGAGCTATAGCTATAGCCGGCTATTTCAGACAAAACAGTGTATTCGAAACGGCTATTGGCGGCTATAGCCGAATCGCCACTCCTAAGTGGTCTCTACTAGATTTCAAAAATAGCCATGGTCTGGCTATAGCTACGTCTCTTCAGTCAAAACTTGGCCATTTAAAAATCGCCAAAATAGCCACGGCGAGCTATAGCCGCGGCGAATTAGCACCAGTGAAAAAATAGCCACGGCGAGCCATAGCTATAGCCGGCTATTTCAGACAAAACAGTGTATTCGAAACGGCTATTGGCGGCTATAGCCGAATCGCCACTCCTAGGTGGTCTCTACTAGATTTCAAAAATAGCCATAGGCTGGCTATAGCCAAGCTTGTTCAGTCAAAACTTGGCCATTTAAAAATCGCCAAAATAGCCACGGCGAGCTATAGCCGCGGCGAAACAGTCTAATCGGCAATATGTGCTGAAAATCGCCACAGCTATTGCCGGCTATTTTAGGCAAATCCGTGTATAATAATTGGCTATAGCCGAATCGCCGTTTCTCCGAGGCATCTAAAAAACCGTGATACATGGGAAACTTACCTTTTTTAATAAGTCGTATAATTTTGTATTGGTAATTTTTAATGGCACACTCTAATATTTTTAGACCACTCAATTCCACTTTACTGGTGACTGATTTTCATTGGTCTGGGTTTTCAAACATTACACGAATGTTGCCTACGCAAATACCTATTAGCTTTATCTATTAGACACTCCAGTTTTCTAAAAACTAAAAATGTTTGCTACATTTCAACCCTTATCTATGTCATGCCGAATAACGCGCCCTTAGTGACCGCTAGAACATGAACATTTCACGTGAATAGAAATAGACATTCAAAATAGAACCGTTCAAAATTCATATGGTGTATCTAGCTAGACTTTAATGCGCCACATCCATTAAATGCACTTGGATTTATGATTATCACGTGAAACATGGGTTGGTTGTTGTTTACCTTTTTTTAAAAAAGATAGTCACAAGGCATTAAAAAATTGCTGACATAGCTTCACGCGATAAGCTTGGTGTTATTTTTGTTGAGAAGCGGTATAAATAGTTCACCCTTTTGTCACCGGGTTCATTAGCTTGCCCAGAGTTGGTCGCTGCTTGACATTTTTTAAATTGAGCACTTTATTTCATGACGCTTTTTCATTTCAGAATGTGTTGATCTGTTTAAAAAAACGAAAAAACATAAAAGCACTTGAGAAAAATTTGAATTCTGTAGCCTATACTTCATTCAACTTAATGTTAATTGAAGATCATTTTTGCTGTTTTAGTTACTTTTATCTGTTGAAAGCTATTTTATATATTTTATATACATATGTTTCATTATTGTGTCTGTGACTATGTTTTAGTTACTTTATCTTGACCTGAACTAATTTATTTACTTTCTCGTTTCTGAATTTCGACCTCATTACGAACCATGTGGGCATCACAGCAGAGGCCTCAACATTCAGCCATGGGTCAGTGTTGTTCTTTGCGAAATCAAACAATATAGCCCGGTTACTTGTCCTTTAAAACAGAGTAAACAAGGACAACTGTTGTGAAAAATTAACAGAAGCGCTTTGGCTAAATTTTTGTAAACTATCTGAAAGTTACCTTAACTATCTTCGTGTAATAAATAGACTTATTTGGCCGGGTAGTTTTCTTAAAAAATGCTTCATCCAGCATCGATTTGACTTAAAGAATGCCATAAAAAAGGGCACATTATTGTTTCAGTACCTCCGCTGGGCCACCCCCAGCCGAGCATGCAGTACGACGACTTCCATCACCACCACACCCCCCACCAGCCACCAGTCAACCGAAACCCACAGGTACATAATATAGGTACTGACAAGTACATATGACGAGGTACATAACTTTATTTGCATCACCAAGTGCAACACGCTCAATCTATTTTTACCTCAGCGTAGAGTCCCTCTGTCTTTCTAGTAAATATTCTATCTGATACGATCTGACTATCAGATGAGTCCTATAACGCAGTGTGGGTAGGCTGAGTCCCTAATGTGTTCCAATACTGCGAATGTCCGTCTGTTCTCTTTTTGCATCGATCTATTTTTTACGCCAATTAGGTACACTTAATTATTCCGTTGCGCTTTCTCATATTCTGCTCTATATCGCTGTCTAGGTATATGACTGAGCGCCACTGCTAGGACCAGGTTAAGCTTCAGGCTTGCATTCACGATATAACACATAACAAACACAACCACTACCATAGCAAAAAAACATCGTTTGTGCATATGGAGATGTTATAGGGTCGATCCAGACTTACAACCTTATGTCCGTTCGCCAGAAAAATTGTGAAATAATCACGATATCTTTAGTGTATACGATACATACAGTGACCATAATAATAATAATCTCATAATTTTGCTGGCTGAACGGACAAACGGCTGTAAATATGAATCGAGCCTTATAAAGTTATTTCTGTGAATACATTACACACCTAGGTACTCTTGTAAGAAGGTAACATTAATAATCTAACTCTTGCAACTCCGAATAGACTCACACATAAATAGCCCGAGCACAGTAATCCGAGTTTAGCCAAGTTGACCCTTGACCCCGTTTAATTTCAGAGCAATGCCAGCTGCCTGCCCCCCGTGATGTTCCGCCCCCCTCCCTTCCAGTCGTCCCCCCATGTCCCCCCTCTCATGCGAGCCCCCTTCACCCCACACCCTCTCATGGTCACCCCCAGCTACCGCCCTTGAAGACCCTGCCAATCATTATGTACTCTTGCTGCTCGCAGTCGAGTCTGTACTCTTGCTGGTATAATGGTGTCTTTGTGCCAACTTACAAGTCTTACAATTGCAACAATTATAACTGGAAAATCAGATCATTCGTGATGAAATTATATAATGATTTCGTAACGAATAATCTGATTTTTCACGTACAATATTGTTACAATTATCGCAAGAGTTGTAATTTCGTGCAACCATCATTGCAGTCGTGTCTGCAATGTGACACTGTCATGCTTTATTAAAGTTACACAATACATTGCATTTCATGACTTGGTTTTCAACGAATCTAAGGGTCCATTCATACTTACAGCCGTATGCACGTTTAACCGACAAAATAATGACGCCATAAATGGTCGTAATGCGGCCGCAGCGTCAGTCGCAAGTTTGCGGAATGAACTAACACGGTTGTCGGTATGAATGGCCCCTTAGATTTGCAGATCAGTACTAAAAATTTAAAGCTTACTAAAAATGTACAATTTTGTCTTTTTTAATTACATTTTAAAGATTAGCTATACAATTTTGTCTTTTTAATTACATTTTATAGATTAGCTAGCTGCCACTAGCGCTACATCTAAATTAGCAGGAAGTCAAGTCCTTTATTAATCTGTATTGCTCAAGCATATTATGTAGTATCTTAAATAATATGCAAACACGAAAACCAACAAGTGAAACTAAAATAATGACAAAGCAATTAAGATTATAGTTACAAAATCACAATTGCTTCAAATTAGATCTATAAACCACGGCTAGAGACTGGAATTTTGTTAAACTGTACCAAAAAAGGCCCATACCAATTTTTATTTGAATACAAATTCAAATGTTAAGACTAGCTACCACGTTTGGTTACTGAACTGTAAGCCAATGGAGTAGCTAGTCTTAGCTTGTGATTTTTATTAATGCTTAAAAACCGAGAGTACACAGTTTTGAGTCTTGTTTAACTGTTTTATTCCTACTTGACTGATTGCTCTCACAAAGAGCTTTGAAAATAACCTCACGTCAACAAACTGCGATTCTGGAACTACCACATTAAGTCCTCAATACTCAAGAGCACAGTACATTCAGTTAGTTTCTCAATACCAGCTGAAGCCAACATCTCATGTTTACTTTGGGAAGATTTATTTTAGTTACCCAGCCTTACCTAGTGACCAAAATGCTTCAGCCGACAAAATTAAAAAAAATACGCAACAACATACACTCTAAATGATTAGTGATGTGATTTTTTCGTCATTTTGCTAGTTGCAGCAACATAACCATAGCGGCTGTTAGTATGACTAAAAGTCTATAATGAATAAGTTTTAGATACTATGGATGGATTATCCATAAAAAAAGATCACTTGATAATTTAAAAACTGCATGAGTATTATGAAAAGTAGGTTTTTAATGTATTTTAATCAAATTCAAAAATCCACCGGGCTAATTTAAAAAACAGGTGGACTAACCAAAAAAGACGTTAACAACCTTGCCTACCTAAAAACTGAAAAGTATGTTCAATGGCACAACTTGGGAATGGTCTCATATTACCACGTAACAATATATCACACAAATTATGCATTGTTCATATAGCCAAATAAAGTGCAATGTTGGATTAAGGGTCAGTTCATACTTACAGCCGTATGTCCGTTCAGATGTCACAATCACAATATAATCATTTAATTATTCAATTAATTAATAATCAATCACTAATTGATTTTATACACAATTCATGGCGTGACTACTTCACAATTTTACCGGCTGAACGGACATACGAAAGTACGTATGAATCTCCCTAAATCAAGTTGAGTTACACAACAGACATTTGCAGCTGTCAAAAACGAGTTGACAGTATCTATAATCTCTTGACAACAAAATTATCGTGGTGCAGAAAAAACTTCAAAAAAGTTTTGAACGTATTAGGGCTGTATCTGCTTAATCCAAATCCCGTTTAAAAAAATTAGCTTGGACAAATACTGAGGAAAAACTCAACACAAGCTTATCCCAATTAGAAACCTTTTCAAAATGTGGTACCCCCGCAGTTTCGGTCGATAAAACTAAACTCCGTACATTTCGGTCGATAAAAGCTGAACGGACATACAGATCATTCGTTTTGACGGATTCAATGATTTACTTTTTTATCTGTTTAAAAAGTATGCTAAAAATGCCATTCCAAAACCTCCGGATTAAACGGACACAACTGCTAGCGTTAGTCAGACCAAACGGACTTAACTATGCACAGTAATGTAAAATCCGTTTAGTCCAGTAATAGTTTACCCATGGGTTTGGACTAAAAATAATCCGCAGACTTATTTGCATTAGTTTAGTCAGTTTATTTCTGAACCTCGGACTAAAATAAGTCCGGTCCTCGGACTAAAATAAGTCCAGTCCGTTTAATCCGGTATAGGAATGGGCCAGTAGCGCTAGCAGAGGGTCACAAATCACATCAGCGCTTACAACCGGTGCACTCGGATGTTCGGATGTTCAGTTGACAGACAATTAATCAGTAGACAATACACCGACACAAAAATAAAAAATACTGTAAGTACAAACAAGTACAAGGCGATTCCAACACCGGAAACACGAGACCCATAATTTAAGTCCTATTATCGTTTGGCGCTAATCAGATTTTAAATTTTAAAATTATATCTACATTTTGAAAGCTAAATTTTGAAAACACAAAACAATAACTTGACTCTGAACAAGTTGACACCAAAGTTGACAATAGCAAAACTTTCAACCTGAACACTAAAAATATAAAATGAGAATACTAGAAAAATTGCATAACCAAAAAAATACTAGAATACATATATTTGCTAAAAACTTCGCCTGCATACAATCGATCCCAGAGGACGAAAATCAGTCAGTCTTTTTACTCTGCGACTGTTTGATTTCTTCGAATGATTCTCCATACTCATTCACGCGACTCTTGTCCACCGGATACAACCTAAAAATCCAATCCCTTGCCTTTTAAGCCGGGTTCATTCTTGTCCTTAAGGACTTAAGTCCTTAAATGTTCTGTCCTCAAATCCAGTTTAACACGGGAGGGGGTGTTCAGGCCAAGGACCTCCCCACATTGTTTATTTTGGTGCAAAGGCAAGCAAAGCAAGCAAAATTTCTATTACGTCCGACCCCCACGTTAAGCCCGGTTCAAACTTGTCCTTAAGGACGTAAGGACATGGACAAGGACAAATTTCAGTCAGTTGCTGTGAAGAATTCACAAAAGCGTTTGAGGTAATGTTTTGCACACGATCTTGATGTGACATAGATATTAAATTAATGAAGCAAAACATTGACTCATTTGGCCAGCTGGTTTACTTGAAATCGCTTAGGGACAAAACGATAGTGACTACTACTGCAGCGCTCCTGAGCTCCTACTACAGAGCTCAGGAGCACTCCTACTATAGAGCTCCTACTACTACAAATACGGGTCGGGACAAAACCTCTCTCACTAAAATTTATGAAATCGGTACCCCCACATGAAGACTTGTGTTGATTGCACACATGTAAGACGGGGGGGGGGGCGCGGGAGCCGGAACCCCACGATATTGTAGGGTCCGGGGGAAGGGTTCCGAAAATCTGAGCAAGTGTGTAAAAACGGTGTTTTTTGCAAAAATTTCGGCAGTTTTTCGAAAAGTTTTGCTAAATTTACGGTATTTTGGTGAATCAAGGTTCAGGAGGGGAGGTGTTCCAAAATTTGGCCGCACAGGTCTTCCAAAAATTTAGATCCCGCCCCACTATAATATGTATGTTCTTTAGTAGCAGTATAACTAAAAGTATAATATTATAAAAGTAGCAGTATGAAAGTGTCTATAAAAAATAGAAATAAACTAATAGGGTACCATCTTTGGTATAAGTAGACCAGAAAGACCAGATCATCTCGGAAGCAGGCAAGGCGGTGGGCCACGGGCATACTGATGATGAAGGCGAACATGTCGTCGATGAACGTGTTGAAGGCCTGAAAATAATAGTAAAAAACAAAACAATTATTGTTTTTTATAGCTACATTTTGGCTTTAAGAAAAAAATGGCCGCTCTAGCATATTTTAATCTACTAAGCCAATGCTGAGCTCGAGCTGTCACCTTGAAAAATTCTGGGTGACTGTTATGAAGCGAAACAATAAAATAATCACAGTTAATAAAATCGTCAAGACAAAATATGAAAGTATGGCAAATGGAATTATGAAATTACTCAGAGTGCATCCTTAGTAAATTGTAAAGTAAGCAAGCAAGTGAATAAGTAATAAGTAAGTAACAAATAAGCGAGTATGTAATAAGTAAGTTAGTAAGTAAGTACGTAAGTAAGTAAGTAAGTAAGTAAGTAAGTAAGTAAGTAAGTACGTAAGTAAGTAAGTAAGTAAGTAAGTAAGTAAGTAAGTAAGTAAGTAAGTAAGTAAGTAAGTAAGTAACAAGTAAAGGAGTAAGTAACAAGAAGTAAGTAAATAAGTAAGTAAGTGACAATCAAGTAATTAAATAAGTACGTAAGTAAGTAACAAATAAACGAGTACATAATAAGTAATTAAGTAACAGACCCACCTTATACATGAAGGCCCGCCAGGGCAGGTGGGCGACGGACTTGAGTTTGTAGTTGATGAACAGCTGTGGGAGCATGAATAGGAAGCCAAAGGCGTAGACCAGGTTGGCGGCGGACTGGATAAGCCACGAGGTCCAGCTCACGTGCGGCACATAGAGCAGGGAGTACACCGCACCGCACAGCACCAGCGGCACCAGCACCATGCCCAGGTACCGCATGCCCTGCAACCAGACATGGGAGTGGGGGGAATCGCTCCCCACCCCAGAGAGATCTGCTCCCCCCCCAGATCAGCTTAACCAGACCAGAGCAGGGAGTACACCGCACCGCACAGCACCAGCGGCACCAGCACCATGCCCAGGTACCGCATGCCCTGCAACCAGACATGGGAGTGGGGGGAATCGCTCCCCACCCCAGAGAGATCTGCTCCCCCCAGATCAGCTTAACCAGACCCCCTAAATGGGTAGATTTCCTCAGCTGCACTTGTGTGTCTACAACACAACAACCAGACAATAGACATGGCACGTACAGGTATGAGGAGGGATTGGGGCACCCCCTCAAAGATCAAAGGGCCGGGGGGGAGTCCCGCAAATTTGAGAAAAAATTTAGCAAAAATGGACTATTTTTGCAAAAATGTTACAAACTTCTTCAAAATTCATGGAATTTTTGGTTGTCAGGGAAGGAGGGTCCCCAAAATTTTGCAGGAGAGGACCCCCCAAAAATTTTGAGCCCGTTACATAGTCCATCAAAATAATAACTACTCAAATTATTGTAGACACAATAAAACTGACTTTTGCTGCATGTCTTATCCGCGAAACTGTCGCACGGAAAAGTTAGCCAATCCTAAGTCACTTCAATACAACGCTGCTATGCCATTGGCTATCTAATAGACATAGTGCAGTACTTCACATAAAGTGTTTCCACCTCAAGTAACGTGCACGTAATTAACAAATGGGAATTAAACTAACCAGCTTTCCAAGTCTAACCAAGATCGCAACATACTACCAAGCTATCTTGGGCTTTGGCAAAATCGCACTGGCCACCTAACCGCCTACACCCCCCATTCACATTCCCCACCCCAGATTCCTAATCCTAACTACTACGTACAGCAACCATGGTCTGGTTACAAACTTACACACCTGTACGTCAAATGTCTCAGTATCTTTCTCAATGGAAGTAGCTGCCGAGGTCTAAAACACAATATCAAACTGGTCAACAGTAACGTTCAAGTGAACCAAAGTTTACTTCGTATGATTTACCTTTTAGTCAGATACCCTCAGGCAGGGGTTTTTTTGTGTAAAATAGGGTGTATTTACACATCGGCCGCCTAATTTACACAGCAAAAAATAAAAATACACACTGATTTACACAGCCCCATTTCCCCCCAAAAGCTGATGAAACGGCCTATTTTGGTTGTAAAAATTACAAAAATTCGCGAAGTGGTGATTGCTGCCTGTGACCTCTTTGTCCAGGTATAATTTTTGACCCAAAAACAAAAAATCTTCAGTTTCAGCTCTTGAACGGCTTATGATTTTTTTATTTTACCAAAACGCAAAAATTTTTAATTGTCTCATATTTTTTATTTTCGTATGTAGTTCGAGTCTCAAAGTCGAAATATTACTTTTAACGTGAAAAAACGGTCAATTTTTACCTAAAAAATGCTAAAATACACACTTTTAAAAATTTACACAACATACCCTTAATTTACACAGCAAATTTTTAATTTACACAACATTTACACAGTGCCGATTTTGAAAAAAAAACCCTGCCCTCAGGTATATCAGTCAGTGTATGACGTATGTTCGCTAAAATTTTGGATGTCTGACCCACATGCCTAAATGTTTTTTCACCATTTTTAAAAAAATTTAACGCTCAAAAAAGTTATTTACAAAAAAATTGTAGTTCTCTGAATTAAACCTATTCCTCCTGCTATTTCAATCACGTGCATGCTATTCATAATATCCTTACGTTATCCTCTAAAGCCCGGTTCATACTTGCCCTTAAGGACATAGGGACAGGAACAAGACAAATTTCGGTCGACTGCTGCGGAGAATTTATAGAAGTGGTTCGGCTAATCTTTTGCATACGATCTGAACGTCCCCCAAACTTTCTTTATACAAAACATTAGCTTATTTGGCCATTTAGTTTTCCTGCAATAGCTGACTGCACAAAACAATCGAGACAAGGACAAGAACGAATATGAACCGGGCTTAATTAAATCTGTTTTTCAAACCATCAAGTCTTACCTCCAGACGAGACCGCATTCGGAATGTTTTGTACACTTTCCAGAACTAAAACAGTAATAAATTGCTCCCCCATATAGAGTGCTAACTAATCTACTTTAGTTTTAGTCATAATAATATAGTAGTCAACTAACTGAACTGAAGCTGCCTACTTGCGTGCAAACTGTCCCATTCACGAGTTCATGCGGTGTAAATCGTTGTGATTCGAATGACAAACCTGAATGGCCCCAACAATTTACAAATCTGTCTGTCTGATACTTCACAGTATCCTCAGCTAAACTCAATCAATACACTTCCCTTACATTAAGCACACACCACTGACAAGGCTGATCAATATATTCTCTTGAAAACTCAAATCTGAAGTTTTCAGTACTTAGCAATTTAACTCTACACACTAATTGCGGTCTATTAACATTTGGTTTTGAATTCATTTACTCGGATTCTAAAATAACATCAAATTGCGTACCGAAAGGGGCCCAATCAAATCAACCATATCAACTAAAGACTAAAACCACAAAAAGGCCTACTTAACTAACTCACCAAAGCAAGCAATCAGTATTATGAATTAAGTTTTAGTTTGCGGCAGAATAAATTACTTCAATGAGAGTTCCGACAGCGCTGGGAATGAGCACAAGCTTGCTGGCCTTCTGGTCAAACAGGTACAGCATAATCACGGTGTGCGATATGCTGTTCCAGATCACTAAAAAAAGGGCCATAAAAGGCAAAGGCAACCGTGGCCCCTGTCGGGGGGGGGGTTGGAGGGTAACCCGCTCAGCACAGATTAACGGGAGGAATCGTCGAGGGGGGCTGCCAGACCCCTGGCGGTAGGTGGGAGGGTGGTAACTAGTTTGGGCTCTATTGCGGCGACAGACGGGAAATGTTCACGATTATTCGACTTTAAACTCATTTTTGGGCAATTTTTTGCCGGCCGGCGATAATGTTTTTGCAAGTTTTCGATCTTTAACGCAATTTTGTAGTAAATTTTTGGCCATCAAAGGGGTAAAGTCAGAAGTGGGGGGATGAGGGGTAGGAGGTGCCCCTGTTTTGTCAGAAAGGAGGTGCCTACTATCGACACCCCTGAGCGGGGGGTGGGGGGTGGACACCTACGCTTACCCCGCCCCCCCTATGTGCATCTATGCCGCTCAGGCAAAATGCCCATTGCGCTCACATCCACCCAATTTAGTCGACCAATGTTGGATGACAGGCTGGATAAACCTTGCATCATCATAGCTCAGAGAGGATTCGAACCGGAGACCTATCAGTCCCCAGTACGACGCCCTGCCAAAAC